>KK120985.1:36318-47946 GCA_000611955.2 Stegodyphus mimosarum | reverse complement strand
AAAAAAAAAAAAAAAAAAAAAAAAATCACAGGGAGTTCAAAAAATTATAAATTTGAAGTTTTTAAGAAAAGAAAATTATAATTTTAGGGGTTTCACAAAAAATTATTAGATCTAGCGATTGCAGAGAAGAAAATGAGAGTTTTAGAGCTTTCACTAAAAAAATTAAAGATTTAGGAGCTCCACTAAACAAAATTATAAGTGTTACGCTTGTCGCGAATCGACAAAGTTTCAAGACCATTGCCTTATAATATTTAAACGGTTGTTTAATACATTAATAGGTAACATTTTATTAAAAATACAGCTAAAATAATTTAATTTGATTCCAACTACTATCAATCGATGTCTGTTAAACTGAATGTGTATATTTTTATCAATCATAATCATTACCGTTTTCTTGATACCACTACCACCCATTAGATCGGCCATAATCATCTTATGCTTCCACCCAAGCTAAACGCCCAGCTGTTCTCTCAATTCTACGCCATATCATTTCTCTAGCATCATCGTTTACTTTTCCCCTCAAGTTGCCCACATTATTGTGACACTGGGAATTGCATTCTACGGCATAGTTAAAATACTTTCCCTCCACATCCATCTTCGAGATCACATTTTATTTCTGACATCTCTGATGCTCTAATTTATTGATATACGTCTTCTCGCGTTGTAGTACAATCGCGAAGTGCTTTAAATTAATACTAATGAAAGGATATTTCCCTTTTTGAAATGAAAGCTAAGGCAAGATTTAATTTCGAAATTGAAATCTATACATATCATTTAACATCTGTTAATTAAGAAATACTCGTTTATAATGTATAGACGTTAGAATAAACAAATTTTAATTACAATCAGCTGGCGGAGGTCAAACTTTCATGTTTCATATCCGGCAGGAATGTTACTAATTGAATTCATTAAAATCACAACAATAATCACAATATTTTTATAGATGCTATCAGAAATCTTTACATGAAAAATTCTTATAATGCTTCTGAAAAGTTTTATACAGTCTTTAGCTTGATGGAGAGAATAAGCAGAAGTATCATAAAAGTTATAATAACCGTTGAACGCTATTTTAATTGCCAGAATAAACATAAGATTATTTTCGAAACGAATCTTTATTATGACAAAACAGTATATTGAAAAAGATTACTTGTAGTCCTAGGTTTGTACGAACTGAGTTACTGCACAGACTTAAAAATCGCTTATAATAAAGGACTAAATTCATAATATCAACAGAAATTTTATGACAAAATCATTAATAATAATAATACCGTCACTTACTCTAAATATTTTAAATAAGAAATCATGCATACTGACTTCGCACTCAAGTTTTTGTCCCATAACTGAATATATTTATCTTATTTATGGCGTCCTAACTTGTATAATACTAACTCAAAAGGTTTTCAGACTCTGCTTAGACTGACAAGCAAATTACAGCTCCATCTTTGAAAAATACTAAGCAATCCAATGAACGTTTAAAATAAACAGTTTTATTAAAACTTGACAAACATGCATAATTTGTACGTATAGTTAAACTCCGTTACTTGCAGGTACTTGATAACAAAAACTGAATTCGCAAATCTAAAATGGATTCTTAGCTTGAGACTATACAATTTGGCCTAACAAAGCTTGGTTTAAACTTTGAATAGCGCGATTTAATTTCAACTAGCGAAATGGCTAATGCCGAAATACAAAAGTAACAAAGCTGGGCGAGAGAAGTACAACCTGCGTGCACGGTTGTCAAGAACTCTACCACTAAAATTTTCAAAATTCTTCCCTTAAATAGTTGTACGTCATTTGCATTTTGATGAGGGCTGACGAAAAGCAGACGTTATATATACATATAGTACAAATTCAAATCCTAAAAATGAGTTAATTATCTTACGGGCTTACATATTTACTCCAGTTCGTCAGCATTTTTAACCTGGAGTTAATCGTGTCTCCATTCGTTACACCCCTGCCTACTCTTACTCACGTTCATTTCTTCTCCACATTATTGCAACTTTATCACCGAGGTAAATGGCCGAATATATCTTTTATATATCCTCACTGAGACATATCAATGAGCTTCCAAGGTATTTTCTTCCTCCTTTCCGCATCCCTTCGTGGTATAACGGTAGCACACTCAGCGTATTCAAGAGGTCCAGGTCCGGCGAGTGCATTGCACGTTTGTCACATCTTCTGCTTTAAAAAAATAACCTAATGACTCTAGAAGCTTGTACACGTGAGGTTTCCCGTATCTTCGGTTATTTGAAGGTGCTAGTAATAATGTTAATTTTTTAATGTTCAAGCAAAAATAGTTTAAGTATCCATCCTAATTATACACTTAAATTTTTCTATATACCTCGTTCAGACTTGCCTTCTTCTTCACGCCTCAAATCCGAGTTATTAAGTTTACGGAATCTACATTTACAAAATTACCATTACTAAGTCCTTAAAAGATTCCAATGAATTATACCACAATGTACTTTCAGCGGTAGTCGTAACATAACAATTATGTATCAAAGTATCACGATTCCTTATTATGATAAATACATTCAATTACTGCGCTTGGAAACCTGATAGAATTAGTGTTAGGAAACAAATTTTAGCATGCATATGCTATCGAGAAAGCTTCAGACAAATTATTTAAGCCTATGCAAATATTTATTCCCCCTTCCCCTCAATTTGTGAAATCTTTTTAACAATCATTATGAAAGATCTCGATTAGAAAAACAAATATCTTTACACGATCAGATTGATTTTTCATTCATTTTTAGCATTTTCATCTGAGAGAAAAAAAAAATAACTGAAATTAATAATTGTGGAGAAACTTTAGCAAAACCGTGAAAATGGACGTCGTGCAAGAAATACCCCGTTTTTCCGTCAGAATACCTTACAGGCTTAACATTTCTTTATCACTTTTAGAGTGGCAGCTCACTGGCAGAAAAAAATTCATCTCAGAGAAAAAAACTGTACAAGATATTCTGTTTTTCATAATATGAATTATATTTTATGTATTTTATAATATGAATTAAACAAGTTTCATATTTTCTAGATTTTCATTTAATTGCAATCAAGAAGAAGGGAAAAGTAAAAGCTTTCTGACTAACTCAGAAATATGTTAATGAGAGACCACAAACCACATCCGGCAGAGGAATCTATTTATAAGGAGCTGCGTATTACTTTTTATAAATTAATATTATTATTCTAATTGTTGGAATCACAGTTTCCGCTTTCAAACTTTAACAAGTCCGCGAAATGTCGGTCAAAATTATTCAGACTTTCACCACAGTAAAAAAATTACCAAATCATCCGAAACTGATTGAAATAAAGAGCTTTCGAGATAACAGGCACGTCTCTCAGTAAAGATTCCGCTTTCAGCGCCAGAAGAACGAGATTTTGAAAACATGTGTATTACCAAATGGAAGCGACAAATCGTTGTCTATAAATCCCGCCTTTCAGATTAAATGTCTCATCAAATAAATCTTTAAAAAATAAACTCTATCATTACAATTTTGAAATAAAGGTTATAATCGCTGGCATTTGAATGCGTTCATAAGCCATACAGCAGACTCGCCGATCATCCAAGATAATAACAAAGAAGACGTCCACGTTAACCCAACAGCAGTTGATAAAACAGAGAGGGAGATAATTCATATTATAATTAACAGAAAAACACTATCAACAATTTACCTGCATTTTTAATGGGTTCGATTAGAGAATAATTTCATTCGGTCATGTGAATTAAATTAGCATCCACAATCAGTTGCAAAGTAAACATACTTCAAAACTCAAAGAAAGATGTTTTTGTTTATATGACTCTCGTACATCGATAAGAGTCAACAGCAAACAAGAGATTAAAGGCTGTATGCTAAATTTATTTTCACGATTTAGCAATTTATTTTTAATGTAGGATTTAACAGTGTCTATATATTCCAGATTATGTACAGTTAAATTAGACACTATTGCGGGTAAAAACAGTTACTACCTATTGTAACATTATACGTTACTGATGTTATCTCACTAGTATTTGCTACTTTTTGTATTTCCTGAAGAAATTTTGCTTTATTCTGATAGTATGTGATAGGTGAGTAGGTATGGCGCGGTCCACCTTCCTGGCAGCTCGTCTTATGGCTTTTCTAGACCGGCCAAGCCTTCGCCAGTCTAGAAAAATCATAGAACTTCGCAGTAATTTTTCAAGCGTTCCGCAATAAACAAACTTTTTTTTTTTTTAAATAAAGCCCGGATAAACCTCAACGCGTTTAATACGTCCCGGTTACTTAATGATTTAATGCCTAGACATGGATATACTGGTCTGAATAATTTTGTGTTTCTGTTTCTTTCAGATGTAAACTCGTTTAGAATGAAATGCTAAATTGAATTCGACAAGATACTGAAATAAGCACGAAACCATAATTGCAGATGACAAATTTGATGGTCTCTGCCAACCATCACTCTTGCGATGCCAGTGAAATACAAACCATTGGCTTTATGACATTAAGGACTTTTTCATTAAGCGTGTATTACATTCCCCACTGTGCAAAGTTCTTATGGCGCCTACAAGTTCTGAATTTCGTTGCCTACCTGCCAATTTTCTTTTTTCAGCTGGTAATTACGAACACAAACCCATCATAAGAAAACATTTTTCTTCATAAGACTATCTTCCAGGTTCACAGCAGCAATCTTTTTTCTTCTATCGACACGACAACCTAGAGTAAGCCATATCCTTCCTTAAAGCCCTCTTCTATCCCAATAACAGACAATAACATTCCGCTCTCCATTTGGACAAAATTTACTCCTATTTGGTAATTTTAAGGCTGTAATAAGTCATTAACGATATAGTTCAACCATCCTAAAAATAACACACTTGTTAACTTTCGGCTGAACCGAAAAAAAGAATTCAAGGGCATTTCAAATAAAGCTTTAAATTTTTACTGCCTTTTTCCACAACTTATTTGTATGAGCAAGGATTTCCTTCCATGTTATATTTGAAAAATAAATACAGAAAAGAATTAAAAGTGGATCCTAATTTATGGGTAAAACTGAGTGAAATAAAACCACACATAAAGAAATCGATCTCTCTTAAACAGGCCCAAAATTTCACACTAAATTTTAGAATTAAAGTATTATAACTTAGATTTTGAAAATAAAAATGGTAACCAATTTTTAAAATAATATTTTTTCAAGTGTGCATATTTAATACTTGTGACAAACAGGCAAACAGGTTGTGAAAATGGCAAAATATACAACTTTCATTAATATTTTTATTGAAAAATTTAAAAATAATCATTGTAAAATATTGTGGTAGTACTACATTTTTTCAATTTTTGTTTAGATGGTAAGCATTAGTCAAAAGGTTGAGAACCGCTGATCTCAGGCAATCACCTTCAAAGGAACTAATCATTTGGAACTGCGACATCACTGTATTCTGTTAATTAAAGCATATTGTAAAAAAATAAGATTATGCTTCAAACAAATCCCCCCGTTCAAGTCTCGAAATTGCCTAGTTCCGTATCGGCTTCGGAGAAATTTGATCGTTCGTTAATGTAAACTCATCGACCATTTAATTGTCTTATAACAGAGACTTTTATGACACTTAAATTTTCAACCTCAAGTAATCAGAAATATTTAATATCGTAATGAGCTCTTTGGCTACATGACGTAAGCAGAATATTTTACTACAATTATTTATTTAAATATTAATCTGAATGAATCTTGAAAAATAGTTCAAGGGATTTGTATTTTATTTTGTTGCTTGCAACTCCATTACCTGATGTAAGTCCAGCGGATTTATTCATACAAAAAAATTAATAATTAATTAAAAAAAATATGTAACATACGGCGTTAGAAATAACTTTTATAAAATAAAATACCGTTATAATATCCCTAATGATAAAATCGTGCATATTTCAAAGTATATCAATTAGTATTCCTAAAAAAGCTGCAAATGTTAATAAACATTATCAGTTAGAAACAGGGAAGATTAAATGTCTATAAATCATATCAATTAGATACAGAATAGAAAATAAAATATTCAAATTATTAAAAGAGGAATCAATGCATTTAAATGTTTCAGCTTAAATTACAGATAATTGGTTAAATTACAGACTGACTATATCCGAAAGATAAATTTATGCTCTATAACTTGTTGTTTGGGAAAACAGAACTGCTTATTTACCAGACCGCGTGAAAGATGAATACATTATACTTTGCTCAAAACTACAATTCGAGTGAATGACAAATGCAAACGTAATGTAGTAAGGAACTGATAAATTCCATCTATTATCTTTGAGGGGTAATGGTCAGCATACCCATTTGCACATTAACCACAAGAAGCAACTGGACAGGTTGGAATTTCTGGCGAAGGCATTGATGAAGATCCCTGGTTTTTATAAAAAACCTAGTAACTTTACAACGCAACGTAAGGGCCAAAAAATTTTGAAAAGACTCCACCAAAGAAGTCCTTAAAGTCAAAAGAAATTAAATATATAGCCCTATATGACCAAATTACCTGTTTAACAGAGACGATTTTAAAATTAGTTAAGAAAAACAAAATTTTCATACTGAAAAGAAATTGAATATTGTCTTGACACGTTGATCGCATTATCTTACTGACTTTCCTGTTGTCTAAAAAATCAAATTTTAATTTATTTTTGAGTCAGTGTTTTGTGATGAGTTAGCACTTTTCCAGATCTCTTTGTACACGAGTTATTTTTGGATGTTTGCCAATTTTCCTCCCGCTATTAGATGCCTTAAAAAATCTAAACGGTACGCTTAGAATTTTTACTCAATTCTATTTTCGAGCTATACTGAGGAAAATACTACTTAAAAAAATATGAGTAGAAAACGTTTCTTCAATTAGAAATTTTTGTAAAACATATTCAGAAATGTTATCGCAGCTTGATGTTTTATTGTTTTCGCAGTTTTTAAAATTAATTTACAAAATAAGACTAAAAGGATATTGAACATATATCCACATAATAAAATAATTTTAAAAAAAGTAACTTTTTTATGAGAAAAATAAATAAAACTATAAGTCTCTAAAAGAAATTTCAAATAATTTTACAATAATTCAGATTAACTTACAATTAATTAACTTGGCCTTTTTAACAGGCCTTAAGTTTAATTATTATTATCGTTTGATTAAAAGAGAACGCAGTATTAAGTCATCTATATTTCCGTGCCACGCCTTTTCAACGCTAATCACATGGTATGACGTCAGAAGACGTCATCCATGACTAAAACCAGGATTATTATACCCGCCAAACTTTCTCCGCGGAATTATCCCACGCTAAGTCTTGGGTTCACACAGGTGCTCCTAGAAATTCTACTTCCTTTCTAACTCGATGTTATTTTACAAAATATGATAATACCGTCTTTTTCTGAAAATAAGACATCCTCCGAAAATAAGCCCTATCGTGATTTTCGAAACTTTTTGTAAAATAAGACATCCTCCGAAAATAAGCCCTATCGTGATTTTCGGATATGTTTGTAAAATAAGACATCCCCCGAAAATAATCACTAGTTAAAATAATGTGACAAAAAGAACTCGTTAAAAAATGCTGTTGTTAAGTAATAATATGTTTAGCTTTCCTAATACTCGTATTTTAGAGAAATGTTTGAAACAAACTATTCCGAGAAGTTAATTGTTTACCTCTACAGTTCGTTTCAAATTAATTCTTGGAATTTGTCTTAAAAATACAACATAAGGCAGCAGTCTACATTGAGCGACAATGCAGGTATACAACGTTCATTCATTTCAGTCTTGTAAGTCTAATTATTTCCTCATACGTAATTTTATTTAAAAATAAAGTGAATAATTTTTAACCCCAGTTAAAATGAGTACAAAACGAAAGAGCTATTCCGTCGAGTACAAAAAGGGAATCGTGGAAGACTCCAGGGGTGTAAATCTTGTAGCATTCTGTAAAGAGAAGATGCTGGATCTCCGTATGGTTCGTAAATGGCGTGCAGACTACGATTACCTGTGTCAACTGGTGGACCAAGGAAATGAGAAAAAACGCAGAGTTGAATCAGGTCGGCAGCCGTTATTTTCTGAGTTGGAAGATTGCATCTGGGAATGGATTGCAGGCAGGAGAGCAATGGCTTTGGTTGTGCGCAGGGCTGATATTCAAAAATTTGCCCTTGAAACAGCAATTGAATTTGATATATCCACAGAAGAATTTAAAGCATCGTCACACTGGTTGGACAACTTCCTTAAACGATATGAACTGTCTCTAAGGAGATCAACAACATTGTTTAAGCTGGAAGACAATGAAGTTGTTAAGCGTGCACTTGCGTTTAAGCTTTTTGTTGATGGCATCGATTTTTCGAAATACCAACTCTCCAACATGATTGCTATGGATGAGACCGCGGTATTCCTAGGCCAAGGAGCTCAAACGACAGTTCACCACAAGGCTTCTTCGTCAATTTACGTTCCTTCTACCGGTTACGATAGTGCACGTGTTACCTGTATTTTGGCGATTCGTCTAGATGGCAAGAAAGTATCGCCATTTTTAATCACTAAAGGTAAAAAAGACCAGATTCAACGTGTTTCAGGAATTTATGTCATTGAAAGTGAAAAAGCCTGGTGCACCCAAGCAGTTATAAGAAAGTGGGTTGATTTTATGCTGCCACCACTGTTGAGGGGTCAGAATAGAGGTTTACTAGTTTGGGATTCAGCCAGTACTCACCGCGCTAAAGACATGAAAAACTTTCTTGCTGAGAGGAAGATTGATCAAATAATGATTCCGGCAGGAATGACTGGTTACCTCCAGACACTTGACATTGCAATAAACAAGCCATTCAAGGATCATTTGCGGATGGAAATCAATGAATATATTGAAAACAGAATGGTGAGAAATCATCGAGGTAATTTTGTAAAACCAGGCTTACAAGAAGTTGTGAATTGGGTAAAAAATTCATGGGACAAAATAACTGATAGTGATGTTTCCAATGCACTACGAACAGGCTACTTAAACAAGAAGTATTCATTTAACGATAGCTATATCGCAAGACATGAGAGATTCGGACCAATGATTCAACAGGAAATGGATTTGGAAGAAAATCAGAATATTATGCAGAATTTTATTTATGACGATGTTCCAGAAGAAGATGACATGACTGTAATTGAATAAATTTAAATTTCTGTATTCTGTGTAAAATAAATATTAAATAAAAATATATAAATATACTTTTATTTTTGCCCTCCCCCGAAAATAAGCCCTAGCGCGTTTTTTGGACCAAAAAAGAAAGTAAGACAGTGTCTTATTTTCGGAAAAAGACGGTATGTCAAAGAAAGGTGGTAGTTATTCATCATATTTCGTTTATTTGCTTACTGTTGAATGATTAAATGTGGGAAACCATTAGATCGAAATAAATTATCATTATCAGTTGAAAACTATAAACAGTTAGAAAGTATATCATCAGCATATTGATTATGAGTTGAGAAGCATAACCGGTCCATAAAGAATGATGTTCAGTAGTTTATTGCAAATGAGAACAAGCTAAGTAGGACAAGGCGGACGTTTCCAAAGAATACTAAAATGCAAGCTTGTATTCACAAGTAAGGAATGGCAACACAATGAATACACGTGTTTTTATTCTCATCTAAAGCAAATGCGGTCAGTTTTTAAGGCTTGCGCTCGAATCCGGGTGGTGACGAATTATTTTCTACCGAAAAAAAAAAAAAAAGAGAGAGAGAGAGAGAATTTCAATTAATAAAAAGTATTTCATAGAAAATTCAACAATGTAAGTTCTAAGCTAGTATGCTAAACCAAACTCGTGCCTTAAAAACAAACATACAACGTAACAGATTGTTTCATAATGCTAAAAAGAACAAACAGCTTTATTTCATGATTCCAAAAGTATTCCATTAAAATGGACTCTTCGCTAAACTTTTGGAACCAAAAGTAGTCACTTTATGCAAATGCAAAAGTAAAAAGTATAAATCATTCAAATTAATGAAATGAAAAGTTTTTTTTAAAGTAATCTTTCTCAATAACTAAGCCTACTCCGAATAATTTATTTTTTATGAAAAATTATAGAATTAAAAAAAATTAAACTGTGTATGCGCAAGATAATTCCAAATATATACAGAAGAAAAATAATGATCCAAATTTTTTAAAAAATCTGAACATTCGAACACTATTAAAATTACGAGAAAGAGATGTCTCAGTTTGGCGTAGATTTTGATTAAATTACTGATTTCGAGAGCGATCAGACGCAGGTTTCTTCTCTACTTTAGAACCAGAAAAAAAGTTGCTTTTTTGTAAAATTTTAAATTTGGCATTGGCGTGTTTCTCTTCAGTAATTATTAAAACAAGCAAACATTTTTTAGCATCACCTATACAAGCGGATAAAAAATTTTATAATAAATAATTTATTATTATATCGAGTCTAAAGCGGAAATAACGAATTCAGAAGACTTAAACTAAAACCACAATCGTCGTTTTCAAAAAAGCAAACATGTGGTTAAACGTATTAATATGTCTTACTGTGATACTTGATGAGTTTCAGTAATTCCTTTTATTGTTCATAAATATTTTAAAATGAGCTAGAATTATTAGAGCTCCTTAAACATAACAACGGAAAATTATTCTATGATATATTCAGGACTTAAAAATGACAGGATGAAACTTCGTAATTAGCAGGAAGGAGGAAGACTACATTTAAAATTCCTCTGCATATGTTTATACTATAATTCGAAAAACTGTGCTTGTGAGATACGCTTTTGTCAGTTAGAGTCTAATACCTGAAACTGGTCAAATTTCACGAACATCGAAACGGGCTAAACTTTTAATTTAAAAAAAAATAATAATGATTGTGTTATAAGCTTTTACAAAGTTGCTGTAGCTTTCTAATTCTGCAAATTCTACACTGATAAAATTATATCATTAACTATCTTAATAAATTATTTTTATTTTTCTTTCGCGCATCCTATTAATACAATCAAATTATTCAATGTCAAATGCCACAGTTATTTTTTAAAGAATGGGTTTTAAAGAGATATGACAGATTTTCGGCCACTGGATGAACAATCGTTTCGTGAACATAAGCTGCTTCCCCTCCCCCCTCCCCCGAATTCGTAATCGACTAGGCTGCATACTAAATGGAAATATAAAATAATACGCTACTAAAATAATTAGATCGCGATCGACGGGTTGACTAGCCGGTCCTACCCGAAGACTTAAAATTACAAGGCAATTATTGTGTGATAAATGTTTTTAAAAAGATTTTAAAACAAAATGAATTTCGGGGAAAACTGGTTTTAATGCTTTAACTAAAATTTGTATTATTTTGACATTACAGCTTTTATTTCATTCTTTGCCCAGAAAATTACTTTAACCACTGAGGCAACAAATGAATTTTTTAGCGTTAGAGGAAAGCGAAATAAATAACTTCTACTCTACTCTCAGAAAAAAAAAAAATTAAGTTTTTACCCAGATGATTGAAACATTTCCTGAAAGGAACGATCTTCACCTCGGAATTCCAAACCTTAATTTTTTTTATTTGAACTTAAATCAAAACGTAAATTCATTTTTTTAAATTTCATATCGTTTGTCAAACAAAAGTGATCAGTTTTAATTAGAACATGTGCAAAACTGAAAATAAAGATTATTTCCTCTGCTGTGACCATATCTTATTCTACTC
>KK120985.1:0-36290 GCA_000611955.2 Stegodyphus mimosarum | reverse complement strand
TATATATATCAGAAAGTATATCTCAGAAAAAAAAAATTAAGTTTTTACCCAGATGATTGAAACATTTCCTGAAAAGAACGATCTTCACCTCGGAATTCGAAACCTTAATTTTTTTTATTTGAAGTCAGAATATTAGAATAAAATATTTAATTTCAAAATCATTTTTAACCAAATGCAGTAGTTCTAATTTCAAATTCCAACAGTTATTTTATTATTAGTCCAAAGGGATTTAGTCCCGAAGGACTATTCCTTTCGTTTTGCGATTTTGCGTCGGAAACACAAAAACGGCGTATCACTTTTCAAATTGCTGCCACTAAATGTTATCGCTCTGCATTAAATTTTAAAAACTAAAAATCTGCATATACTTTAACGAATTTTTCATTAACAAACTCAAAGATTTCGAAGCCAACAATACCAACGTTGTACAGAAAAACATTTTTATCTCCAGCGCGTGAGAGCGTGTACCGAAATTTCTAAAGATATGCTCGATTTAAAATTATTTTGCGATATTGCTGTTGAACTGAATTTTATGGTTTAAGTGCGAAGAACATGGTATTTAACAAATAAAGGTAACACACAAAATGTTAAATAAACGTCCCTTTGGACGTAATTTAAAATCTGAATTTTAAATTATCTTTAAATTTAATGTTTGTCTTGGATACTGGACGTTTGTCTAGAGAAGGCAGCAGGAAGTTGGTTAACTTATTTTTTTTAAATAATTTTATTCTAAAGGACTTTTAAGATAGTATTTCCGGTCATGTTTGTCTGATATGTAAATTGTTCCAATTAGTAGATTGCTAGCCTTTTCTTCGCGCAATAAAGTTATTTGAAAATTTGAGTAATCATTGAGTTTCGTTGTTACTCTAGCTTTCTTAATTAACTGTGAAACAAATCTAATTATACAGTGTTAATAAAAATTCTTATCCATCCAATATCCTTATTTATTGGTGACCAAAAATGGCGTTTTATTCTGCACACTTTTCTGCTTATATATGATCGATAATTCAAAATTTAATATTTAATCTGGGAAACCCTCGCACAAAAATTCCTTACCTATTTCAACTATAGACAAGAATACAATTCCAAAGGTAAAAAAATATATATATAATAATCTTTTAAAATCCGTTCTTTGAACTCAGTAAAATGGGAAACGCCTTTATAAAAATTAAGTTCATCAGCAAGGCATCCGTAACTGAATTTTTGTTTCTATTGTAACTGACCTCAATATTCGTTTATTTCTGAAGGGTTTTCCTTTCATCCCTCATTTTAAATAAAATACAATTCTTCTGTAATCACTGAAAAGTTCTATTTTTTAATTAAACCCTTTTTAACCATTACAAGATTCGCAATTTTGCAAATTTATCTATTCAAAACACATTAATTTATTCCTTTGCTAAATTTCGCTTAATATTATAAGCTCTTTAATCTTATAATAGAGTATACGAATTATTATTGTTACTTATAACAAACTAATCGATGTAACAAGTTACTTGCATCCATATATGTTCTCAATTTGAGGCAATAAAATAATTTTTAAAGCTATTTAGCATGTCAAAATTAACTTTAAAGTGAATTTATAACATATCAAAATTCATCTTATATTCATAATATCAAAAAAAAAACGGATTTGCAATACATGGCCCTAACGCACTAATACAAATTTTATTTTCTTATACATTACGAGGTTGAAAATAATACGAAATTCTCAAAAATATTCTCACAAAAGAGTAAAAGGTTCGATAACATTAACGAAGAAACGCTACAAGCACGTTAAACGTAAAACAAAAAGAGGAGGATGTGGATGCGGAAGAAGAAACAATACTGCTTTTCGAAATCTTTGAACGCCATTCGTTTTTCCCAATTATAATAAAGAAAACAGTGTTGTCTTCAGATATGAGGTCATTATGATCTCGCTTTTCTTATTCTATTTTGTTAACTTAATGCATGTTCTTAAAAAAAACATAATAAAAGCTCTTTTTTTCTGTCGACATTTTTTTATCATATACATTATTTTTTCTGATTTCAAACTTAATTTATCGTCAACGGAATCATAAATATAAACAAATTACACAAACAATAATGTTAAAAAATAAGTATTATGAACAAAACATAAATATTAAAAAAAAAAGAAGAAGAAGATGAAAGTTTAAAGGAAATAATTTATATTTTATAAAACTTGTAAAAACTGTAACTTTCATTCATATTTGGTGAAAACATATTCTTAGTATAATTCACCATTTTACTGCATTTGTGATTTACTAGTCTGATGCACTTTAGGTCAGTAGTACCTTACTTTAGCCTACTTCCAATGAGATTAAGAAATAGAACATTCTCATTCTACATTTTGTAACCACCTAATCTTTACCTCACATATTTATCTATTTTTAAATAAAATTAATATTTACAGGATCGTTACCTAAAATAAAATACCCTGTTTCCTTCATCCTTAGTATACGATCATCATATCGATTGATCTGACAACGAAGAATCTGACAAGCCGGCTCACTAGTTCATGTTTATGACACTAAAACTAAGTCATCTTTATAAAAAAAATACACTTACTTGAATATAAGCTAAATAAGGTGAGAATGGACACACATATTCCAACTGGTAAATCCATTATTAAGCATGAAGTAATCTGCATTAGTTTTTCCCTTCACACAACCTCTCAACGGAACACAACAATCCCTTCACAACTAGCGTACGCCTCATTCAAACGTAAACGCGGCCAACCAATGCGAAGGAATACATAAAAGAACTTTGGGGTTGCCATTTTACTTTCCGTCGCCAATCGCCAAACGCACTGCCACGGCCATTACAGAAACCATACAAAATTGTTATGTTAGCATTTGATAAATCGCATTTACATTCTGCAAAATAAAAAAAAGTACAGAATTTTTCATGTTGCTGCTGTTGTTTTTTATCGTTATTTGATTCCTAATAAATCGAACTTGCTGCTTGAATATAATATTTATTATAAAATGATGCGAAAAGGTAATTCCATTTTCCAAATGTATTTATAATTTGGTTTGTAGAAGGTAATTATAACAATGTATTACTAAATGTGACAAAAAATGAAATTATTAATTAAAAGACGCGCAACTGGAATGCAGTTATACAAGCTCAAAAACTGATCTTACTGTAAAAAATAAAGCAGTCTGTAAGCATAACTGAATTTTGTAGTAATTTCGTATTTTTTATTCCCAAAAGGGGCAATTTGCCCAGAAGGACTATTAATTTCGGTTTGGCATTTTGCGTTGAATCACTAAAAACGGCGTATCACTTTCCAAATTGTTGCCACTGAATATTATCTCCCTGTGTTACCTTTAAAGAATTTAAATAATGAAGAATCTGCATAAATGTATATATGTTTCTCGCATTGTGATAAAACAACGGTACCTAGAGCCATCCAATTTTGAATAACATACGTTTCCCCACGAACATGGGCATCTGGAAGCTCAAATTTGGAATTTGTTTTATAATCTATTTCATACTTTGTAAAACTTTAACGAATTTTTGATTAACAAACTCGACGATTTCAAAGCGAGCAATAGCAACGCTGTACGTGAGGGGAGGGAGAATTATCTCCAGCGCGTGAGACTGTGTATCGTAAATTCTAAAGATATCCTCATTTTAAAATTATTTTGCGACATTGCTGTTGAATTGAATTTTATGGTGTAAGTGCAAAGAACATGATACTAATAAATAAAGCTAACACACAAAACGCTAAAGAAAACTCCCTTTTGGGCGTAATGTTAAATCTTAAAGCTTTCAGATTTTTTTTCACTTAAATCCAAGTTTTTGTAAAAAACATAATTAGTAAGAGTCGAGGGGAAAAGCAAATTTTAGAGATAGAGTTTTTGAATTCCAGCTCGTGACAAATAATAAATTCTTGTAGGGTAAAACGTACAAGTCCAACAAAAATCAAAATCCTTTTTTAAAATTTGAAAACTAACATAAATTTTTATCTCTCAGAGTGAAACGTTCAATCAAAGAAAACCTTTATATATACACACATATAATAATATAATAAAAAGTATTTACTCCGTATGCATTGATATGTAAACTAAGTTAAAATATATAAAAAGTTAAAAATCTGAGACATCAGATTACACTCTAATACTTCAAAGAAGAATTTCTTATTAAAAATTTGCAAATTGTTTTAACTATTGAAAACATAAGACGTCTAAAAATTATTTGATAGAATCTATTTCAAGTATATAATATTTTATGATGTTAGAAATATTATTTTTTGTTAATTGCAACAGAATTGTAAACGCCCAGAAATCTTTTCAGGTAGATAGCTTATAAAATAAATGTATTTTAATCTGTATTAATGAAATACATTATTAAAAAATGTAAAATAGAGGTTTAAATTATTAAGAAATATATTTATTTTTTTTTAAAACTCTCAACTTGTCAGTTGAGAAAAGACTGCTTAAATTTGAAAAATATTTTTAAAATCTTATTTCTTGACAAAGGACAGCATTCTGAGAATCAGCTACGTGTGATGAAGTACGGAAGATGAATTAAAGGTCTGAATGTTTCGCAAAACGGTAATATTTGCTAAAGGTTGCCTCTAGATTTTTTACGTTCTATTCATCCGTCAGTTTCCAAAGCATAATTGCAACTTCAGATTCTAGTTTGCCAGGACATGATTTTACATGCTAAGTGAAAATAGTGTAATAGTACCTCGGTATACATTCATTATAAAATGCGTCCAACTTGGTATAAGTCCTGTGGATTTTCTTCTTTTCGTTTTTTCTTTTTTAAATATATATGACATTTTTTCGAATACGAGTCGAGTTCTGGAAGTCGCGACTGCATGCGCTGCACTTGTTTACCTCTTTCGAGACAGTGCTACTACTGTCCATGAGCTTCAGAACACTTTGTTACTGCTATTCAGCAAACAGCCCGAGATATTGCTCAAACTTTAATATGATTTTGTGTTCTTCCGCTTAATTTTTTTTAAAGAATTTTAGAAAAGTAAATGAGAAAAATCAAAGAATGAAAAAAATTGTTATGATCACCATGGAGGTAAAAAAAAGAGATGGTTGAAAAGTATGACAATGGTATGTGTATCCAGAACTTGGCTGTTGCAAATCGTACGCCAAGTACGATGGTGTCTACGACTGACGACGCTATTCAAAAAAAAGAAAAAAAGAAAAGAAAGAAAGAAAAATACGCTATTGAACTATTGAATTTTGCGAAGAGGTTAAAATCAATTACCAAAGAAATCCAACGACGTTAAGGCATTTTAAAATATTGCTTTTGATCTGAATAGCAGAAAAGCATATACGAATCATGTGCGATGCTTCATTTAAATGCAGTATATATTTTAGCTATTGCATTTTAGTATTAAACAGTGTTATAATAATAACAATAGGATTTTTTATAAGAACGTATTAATTATTTTCCGCTTATTTCTTATTGAAGAGTTCGTTAAGTGTACGTCCAATCTGGTATACTTCCAAGGATCTTGAAAGGATTATTGGCGTATACCACTGTACACTTCTTTCGAGATATAGTAGAAGGTAAAACTTGCGGTCTGAAAACTTTAGAAGACTGTTTTAACAAATGTGAAAGAACGTCATATAAATATTTTGCTGTTTTTCATTTCCTATCAATTTTTGCCATTAAGTCTTTACTGTTGAATTAAGTAAAAGTCAGGATGAATTTCAATTTTAAAAAAGCTCCTTTCTGTTATTTCGTTTCTAACGTAAAATAGTGTATAAAAAATGTACTGCTGTTTGGGAAAAAAAGAGAAACTGGAATATATACAGAAGATTGTAGTATGTACGTTACTACAAAGTTGTATAACAGGGGTGGGCATTAAGTCGATCGCGAAAGACCGGTGGACCAACAAGACATTTTGGGATGACCGCCTTTATTAAGGCCTAAGACGCGGATACTAAAAGAAACAGATTTATAGAACACAGACGGCAGCTAGACCGGAGAATCGGCTTTTCATTACTTAAGCAAATCATTCGATGAATGTGTAGAAGACACACCTAACTTCACTAGACGCGCACGATGACGCTTAAGTACGTACGTCAGTTACAGGTTCGTCGGTTCACGTATGTTCACTGCTTGTTGCATCGTCCACAGTCCACGGTGTAGCAGTCGCTTAAGTTCTTCATACATTCAACTTGGCAATTTTGTGTTACTTGTGTTTTTGTAATAAAAATAGTAATCTCTCATACTAAGAGGGGTACAATGTCGAAAATAAGTTTTAAGAAAAGAAAAACATGCAATTTTAATAAAGAATGGGAAGAACAGTTTTTCTTTATAATGGTAAAGTTGTATCGATGACAACTGACGGGCCCCCATCAATGGCCGCTACAGTCAATGGATTTTGGGCTAAGTGTATCAAAGACGATGACGTACCGATTTTTTTTTCTTATCATTGAATTATTCACCAGCAGGCTCTTTCTGTTGTAAAATTCTAAATGTGCGTCATGTTATGGAAATCTGCATGAAAACTGTGAACTCAGTTCGAGGAAAATGTCTTCAGAGAAGAATGTTTCGGGCCTAGCTAAAAGAATACGAATCTGATTACGGGGAATTGTTATATCATGTAGATATTCGTTGGTTAAGTTGCAGTATATTTTTACAAAGATTCGGGGACCTACTATAAGAGGTAAAAGACTTTTTTGGAATCAAATGAGAAAGCGTACGTTGAACTTAGTGATGATGTTCGATTGATGGATTTAGGTTTTGTTGTTGATATAACAAGCCAACTATAATGAATTGAACTTATAATTTCAAAGAAAAAATCAAACTATAGTAGAATTTGCTGGATTTGTTAATACTTTCAAGAGCATATTGAGGCTAATATCTTCTCAAGTGATTCAGAATGAACAAGAAAAAAAATTTCTGAAGAATTGCTTAAAAACGCAAGTACATTTATAAGGTATTTCTATCGCCTTCTTCGCATACCTTCGTGGTGTAGTGGTCTGCATGCTCGACGCGTAACCGAGCGGTCCGTGGTTCGATTCCCGGCGAAGGCGTTGCTCATTTTTCATGCCTCCTGCTTCGAAATAACCTAATGTCTCTACACATTAAACAAAGAGAAATATTATGATTTGTATTCTTTTAGCTTAATAAAACTTCACTGCGAATTTGAAAGACATTTTCAAGAATTTGCTAGACTAGAACAATTGTTACATTTATGTTAGCAATGTTCACATGGAAGAAATAACTGAAATTATATGTTCTCTGTCTTTTAAGGAAAACGAAGTTTTTCTGCTTCAAAATAACATAATTTTAAAAGCACTTAGTTCAGAATCTAAGAATAACTTTTGGAATCTAATGAACGAAGTAAAGCAGGACTTCAACTCTATTTATCCCTGAAAGTAAAGTACTCTAATTTAAAAAGAGTTGCATTTCCTTTAACATCGTTCTTTAGCTCTACCTCCCTGTGTGAATCTGCATTTTGAACGATGAATACGATTAAGATAACATATCGTTTCCGTCTCTTAGACTACCACTTAGAATCCAGTGCAAGATTAGCAGTTGGTAATTGTATACCGAAATATTCAAGATTGCTGGACAGTATGCAGACTAACTACGAGAATTAATTTTATATGAAAATGATTTATTTTTTAATGTATTTTGAATTGTTTGATAAGAAATGCATCATTTGAAATTATTACATTTGTGGCTATTATTATTATTATGTTTGTATCCTGCGTTTTGCTTTAAACGCGGATTTAAAAGATTAAGTTTTTTTCAAGGTAGAGTTAGGTAATTAAGCATATATTCCGTATTTATAATTAAGTTATAATAAATATTGTAGTTCATTTTTTTTAGATCACCAGATCTAAGCCACTGAGTGGACCGCAATACCTTGAAAAAATTGCAGGTAGCCCGTACCCTGGAAAACTCTGCCCACCCCTGTTGTATAATCATTAATTTTTTTCTTGGCGTAGAGGATAGAATGATAGAATACCCAAAGAAAGTTAAGTTAAAAATTTTAGATCCGCCTATTAAAGATTGTTAGAAAACTATTTAAGCCACTCACATTGTAAATAGTACTTGTTACAAAATATTGTTACGAAGTAAAATAATTTTAATGAACAACGCACGTTTATAATTCTGAACACAAATGAAATATCTTAAACAGCAGCGTTCTTTATCGCGAACTATTCGAATTGGTAATGAAAATTCGTCGCAGTGATCGACGAGAGCAGGATTCCCTTAAGGTTCAGGTCTGTGTCCTTTATTGTATGACTTTTCACAACAGCTTGCAATTCAAATAGCATTCTTGGCTCATGATGTAACTATATAGGTTAAAACACAAGAAAATATTTAAAGTCAATTTCAACATTATCTTGATTTGTTAGACGCAAGACTTACGTACTGGAAAATTTGAATGAATATCTACAAATCAAATGCTGTTCTGTACCGCAAAGGTTAATCACTCAATTTGCTATCTGCTTCCACATTATTTAAAGAAGAAATACTTTGGAAACAAGAAATCACATATCTAAATATCATACTCGACAATAAACCCACTGATAAGCTTCATTTTTCGAAACTCAGAAATAAATGCAGTATTTCCACCATTAACTTAAGACCTCTTCATGGGAAATATAGCAAGCTTTGTCTTCCAAATAAAATGACATTACAGAGGGCGTTTACACATTTTTAGAAATATTTTGATAGCGAATTTAAAAAAAAAGGCAAATGCTTTGGAATAAAAATTTCTGAACAGCTTATTATATGAGGTGAGAAATATTCTCTGATACTTTTAAATTTATTCTCTTTTCAAAATATCGCATGTAAACAAGCTATGGATTGAAGGATATGTTTTTGCTCTTTTTGAAGAGAAATATTCTTATTCTATAACACAAAAACGCTGTGAACTGAATGGTATTAAAATTTCTAAGTGAAAAATTAGCAACATTTTTAATCGAAAAGGGAAAAACTGTCAGTTTTTACTTCTATACAGAAAGAATACTCCAAACGAATACGCGAAAAAGGTATGTACGGTTTTCTAAAATTAAATCATTGATTATAAGAAAAAATTCGCATACACAGCAATCAATTCATAGTCTTTAAACACATCTGTAGCAGTAATAAATAAAATAATAAAACAAGATTTACAGATTAAAAAACCTAAAATCCCAATGTTCACCAGCTTTTGCCGAGCATTTCTGAAAACTATTTAGCAGAAGATAAATGCAAATGCATTGCGATCCTTGATGAAGCATGGATTTAACTAAATGACTGTAACAAAAGAAGATCTATTTGTTACCGAAAACGAAGAGGAAAAAAAACTGATGTGTACACCACCTGAAATAGAATAAATGCACTCTTTCAAATTCACTATATTTGTTTACCATAGCGACACTCTGGCGCTAGGTTCACTTAACAACGTTACATCTCATTCATTTCATAACTCATTGTTGTTCAGAGGTCCATATTGAGAGTAAAAAATTCCATCAACTTAGGACAAGACACTTTATTACAGGAAAAAAGAATAAAAAGAGCACACAGCAAATTATATTCAACATCACACAGCATACCAAGTCATTACGTTCGCACGCTCGCAAGACGAATGCGTCGGGGAAGAGACAACTGCGCCACAATAGTTCATACGCATGCGCATAAGAAAAATGTTCGCTCGCCTCTACCCAACACACCCCTCCTGCGAGCAATATTTTTGAATGTTTACCTGCCTGGTAAATCTCTCTCACCTCTGATATAATATTCTGAAACCAAAAGGAGTCTTTCGCCATGTGTCCAGTTGCACCACTATCCAACAACCAAATTTTGTCACATTCATCATTTTTTTCACGCGTAAGTTGAAGAGCGAAATCACTTTCTCTCTCATCAGAACGAGATGAAACGTTCACACTTGTAGGTTGCGATTTCTTTCTTTCTTTGTTACCTTTGGATAACCCACTTTTTGGACTCTTGTTTCTGTAGTAGCAGTCTTTCGCGATGTGACCAGGACGTCGGCAAATGTAACAAATTCTTGGATTATGATTTTTATTTCTTCTTGATACGAACGCCTCAGCGTTGGTTCCATCAGGTCGTTTCCCGTTCGCTAAACTGTGTGTAGACTCTTCCTCGCGGAGTATTTCGAGTACTTCATCAATTGTTTTTTCACGCTGGGTTTTTAAAATTTCCCTAATTCGAGAGAATATTCCACGAAGTCCACGGACTGTGTAAAACACCAATTCCCGCGGAGATACTTCTAGTCCTAGGGATTGACACTTAGTTGATATTCCTCTCGCTCTTGCGATATAATCATTAGCCGACTCATGCAACTTCATTTCTAAATTTTTTAACTCATTACCGGCATCTATTTTTCGATCTTCGGTTTGTCCCGTAAATGTTGACTTTATTTTCTCCCAAAGTATTTTTGCATTCTCTTCTGCTGAGAATTGAAGCACCTGTTGATCCGATAGTGAAAGTTTTATATATGCTACGGCGTCAGCGTTTTTCTCATTCCACAGTCTTTCATCTTTCTCGTCTAAGTTTTCTGGGTTTATACTCGAAATTACTGAGTCAAGTCTTTTCAATGATAAGGCAGCTTTAATTTTCAATGCCCAAATAAAATAGTTCTCTCCAGTTAATTCGGAAACGTTCCACTTCTCCATTTCTGGCTTTCACTGAGACAGTTTCGATTTCAACTTGGTATTTTTCATCGAGTTTTTCTTGATATAACCACGGAGCTCTGCTACCATTTGTTGTTCAGAGGTCCATATTGAGAGTAAAAAATTCCATCAACTTAGGACAAGACACTTTATTACAGGAAAAAAGAATAAAAAGAGCACACAGCAAATTATATTCAACATCACACAGCATACCAAGTCATTACGTTCGCACGCTCGCAAGACGAATGCGTCGGGGAAAAGACAACTGCGCCACAATAGTTCATACGCATGCGCATAAGAAAAATGTTCGCTCGCCTCTACCCAACACTCATAATGCAAAATAATATGTATATCATCTGAAGAATTATCTAATCGTTGCCACATGTTCAATTCAAACACTTTAATAAATCTAAAACGATGCATAAAAGAAATTAAACAAACAAAAAAAGAAAAAGAAAGTAGTTTTTCACAGACGATTCAATATTTCTCATCCAATTAATTCAGTTCTCACTTCGCGACAAGACAAAAATACATAAAAACTCAAAATATCTATATTAAAAATTACGAAGTAAATCTTAAACACTTATTTCCTCGAATAAATTCCAGAATGGATTAAGCATGATTTAATTTCGCAATAATAAAAAAGGAGGTTTTACCTTTGTTGCTCCGAAGCTTATTTTCTCTAGATTGGCAACAAATCCACTATTCTGCTAAGTTTCAAATGTAACCAAATATGGCTGCTATGATAAAATAATTAGGCTTATCCGCACTTAAATAACTAAATTACTGATAATTCTACAAATGTTGCATGCAGATTTACTAAAGGCATAAAAATCTTAACCAGAAGATAAGAACAACATAATTCAATCATTTTAAAAGCAAAAAATCAGCAGTTTACCAACATATAAGACTAAATAAAACTCAGCTCACTGAGCCAAGAAATAGAGTCGGTATATATATATTTATTTATATATTTATTCTGCCACCAATTGCAACCAAAAAGGAAGGTGCACATCTACATGTTACAGGAGTCCTATATGCAGAATTTCAACGTTCTGAGCTACTCGTTTTTGAGTTATGCGAGATACATACGTACGTGCAGTCACTACGAAAACATATCTTCTGAATCCACTTTAAATTAGTTTTATAACTCGTTTCGGGAAATACAATCTTTTATTCTATCCTTACGTACAGATGTCACGCAAAAACATCGTTAAATTGCATTCGATAGCGATCAAAATGGATATTTTCGTTGAAATATGGTACCCGGAATTTTTCGTGAATATTTCCTTTACTTCGTACAAGAAGTAAAAATGTACAAACCTGGTTCCGTTAATTTCAAAGAAAGTTTCAGCAAGGGGTTTATGATTATCGCAGAATTCTCTTACAAAGGAAAATTAAAAATGAGAAGAATGGGAAAAAAAGTGTTATAATCAACTCAACATATTAACGAGAGAACGTTTTACAGAAGAAATTCCATTTCTTTCTCCAAATGATTTTCTAAGAGTGAAACTTCATCGAGCAATAGCTTATAGAAGCATTAGTCTTATACAAGTATTAGTCGTACAGGTATAAGTCTGATACAGGTATTTAATATATATATTTTCATCGTATTCGCGGAAAGTCCTCCTACGGTTCAACTATGAGTTATTGTACTTTTGGTCTCTTGAAAAGAAATCTTTCTAAGCGCAAACCCACCACAAGTAATGAACCCACTCTGGAAAATAGTGGAAGGGGAATAGAAATCAATAGCTCTGGAATTTTACGAAAAGACCTTCTATCGTAGAAATCACCACGCAATGCAGGACAAAGAGTATCATATCGACATTTTAAAAAAAAAGTACTCTTTTCATTTTAACCTTTGGTTAAAGGCCTCCGAAATCGTTCTAACAATATGTAAACACAATCTGTATATAAACTTTGCAAAATTTCATATAAAGAAAATTTTAATGTTCGTCACAAATATCCCACTGCTGTTACCACACCAGACTCTATCTGCAACGGAGTACAGCAGGCTACCTCCTGAAACTTCAAAATACTATGCGTTGCTGTGTGTAAACGCTCCAAAGAGCTCTCCTTAATGCCTTAGTGACATTAAAAAACTCCGGTCATTTGATTTTTCAGTTTTCAGCTTTAACACTCAAAAACTGATCTACATTTTTATCTTTGAAATAAAAAACATATAATTAAAAACATGAAAATTTTATTTTTATAAATAATGAAAAATAATTACTCATGTGATATGTAAACTAACAAAAAAAAAAAAAAAAAACTGGATGCGAAGACCGCTTTCTTGGTAAGCACGGATATCATGACTTCGCGGAATCCAGAGATCTGGTCTCTCTTCCTCTTTCTCTTTTCTTAATCTTCTACTTTTTCCTTTCCTTCTGTCTTTGTGGTTTCGTTTTCGGAGTTTGGCCCTCAAAGTGACATGCTGTTACATCCTTTTGGCCTCTCGCTTCTCATAGAGAGAAAACCACATACACATTGCTCTGCGTGGAGACCCATAAGGCTGGAATGAAGGATCGTGGTATTTGAGGGCGAGATACTGTTCCTCATACACTGCTTTGGTCTCTGCTATAGATCGATATGAGAGGCATTTAGCTGTTCTCCAATAACGTCAATCACCTGGTCATTTGGCCGTATCGTGAGTAGTTTCGAGATCGGGAAAGCGTACTGTCGTGAACGTATGGTGACCTCACTTTGCCCAGTCTAATAGCCTTTGAAAGCGCCAAAGCAGATATATGCAAGAAAAATACAGCGGCAGAGCCAGAGAGACACTTGGAAATACAGTGTGTCAACAATTTCATCTTCTACACCAATAAAACCATGGAAAAGAGGAAGGTTTTGTTTCATTTCTTTGATTATGGCAACGCACACGAAGGCTATCTGCCCAATGGAAGGGGTGCCTTCGTTAAGATGTGTCTAAGTGAAACTGGTTCGTATCCACGTTACACATGGGAAAAACCACGAAAACCCCCCTGCAGGCAACCTGTTCGCATTAAATCGAACTTCGGAGCTCCCGATTGCTAGCCAGACCTGCTTCTACTCACACCATGAAAACACATGATAAGGAGGCAGAAAATACCTTTCACATTTGCAAACTAGTTGAAAAAAATTTTGCCACCTTGTGTACTGTTTAGACAAAAAAGGCCTAATATCTTCCTATCGTGTGGTTTCCGTAAACGTAGAACAACTTCAAAGAAACACGCTTTAGTTAGGAACCCCTACTCGCCAAGCTTTCGTAAAGGAGATCACTTGGTCGATATTTTTTATATGGAGAAAGGCTTCTCAGAGAGCCTGAAAAACGGCATTCTGTGGAATCTTTATGATAGTGGCTTGCACAGCAGCCAATTTTCATCCAGTATTTTCTGAAAGCTAGGACTTTCCAGATGAGATTTTGTTCTGTGTTGTTAAACGTTTTCTGTCAAGAAGAAGAAGGTGTGCTTCACGGAAATGTCCTAAGTGTAATTCTGTTTAGCTTAAAAATAAATTCTGTATCAAAACTACTCCCTCCTTCTGTTTTATGTTCATTGTATGCTAACGATATGCATATAAGTTGTCACGGTTCGAGTAGAGAAACAACTGCAGATTTAAATAAACAGGATTGTAAGTTGGTAAACTAACGCTATGTCCTATTCACTGGACTTTCCGGATATGTGCAAAGCATACAGAACGCTTCCTATACAGAGTCTGTACGTTAACTATTTTGAAACAGCGCTCCTGTTATGGTTTCAGTAATTAGCTCTTTGTTTAGTTCAATATACTGCAACAACTAGAACATTCTAGTAAGATAATTTCGTATCATGATATTGTAAGTGTTTGAATAATGACCCGCCTTATTCGCCGTCTTTCCTTTCAAGAATCCGGTTACTAATTAAAGATTAGGAATTGTCTGATGACAATGGTCTTTGTAAAGCATTTGTAATGTAATCTTACCTTGGATAAAAGCGCAAATCCAGCCTCTTAATGCTTTTTACCAATTTGATAAAAGAAATTCTAGCAAGATAATCTATAAATAGCTTCTTCATTTTGAACACAGACTTAAATACGGACTTAGTACAAGCTTAAATGTACATAGAACGGTTCAAAGCAGCCAATCATGTTGGAACATCTTTTATTATTGGAAACCATGAGGACGGTAGACGGTTGCATAAGATTTGCTCAGTATTGACATCGGAGTTAATTACTTTATGTTAACTCCTTCATAACAGCCTAATCCTTCCATATATATCTAACTAACTCTAAAGTAAAGTTTATAATTTGTACCAACTCGTACAGTTCGTTGAAAGCTTTAGAAACATCTTTCAAAACATTCGCCCAAATCAAAGTTAAAATTCTAAAGCTAAATTTAAATTAAAAGGAAGCATGGATATCGAATTCTTTACTGCTGGTTCCGGACATGTAGGAATGAATGAGCTGGGAGGAACCATAGTAAAATCTGATGTTGATTTGTGCAGTTTGCTCGTTGCGAATAGAGATATCAGCAAAGTCATCAAGAAGAAAATCTTGAATAAATGATGGCAGCTATTATGCTGTGTTCAAGTCAACATCAAACTTAAAAGTGTGAAACCTCTAGTGGAATACTGGGAGCAAAATGAAAATCGGAACGAAGTCTTTTTAACTTGACTTAGAAACGGTCACTCTCTAACTACTCATAGTTACTACTGAAAACCGAGACTGAGCCTTTGTGCTCAAAATGCAAGTCGAGACTTTCCAAATAATGAAAATAGTAAACTGCCATGTAACATCGCTACTGGAAACAAAGAATAAATTTTAGCCTTTAGTAAATAAACTGCTGGCTAGCTAAAAGGCAACACCTGGAACGAAGCTTTCAAACAGTATGAAAACTGCATCATGTGTACGCATATTATGGGCGATTGCAGCGTTCCTTACGATTCGTGTATAAAGGAAGACAAAATCGCCGTTTTGAATAACGTGAATTATTCTCTCGTGAGATATTTTTTTTTTTGTGTGTGTGTGTGTGTGTATGCAGCTTCAGTATGCCGCATAAAAAAAACACGAGCATCATTCGAGCATGTTTCTGAGTTCGACTGACGCAGAATCATTTCATACGTAGATAGCGGAATATCCATTTAGGAAATCGGTCATCGTGTAGAACGCAGCCAAGCAACTGTCAAGAGAATATGGAATCAATGGGTGCAGAAAGAAACGACTGATGGGCAGGAGCAATTGCAACCACCTTGCCGCAGCAGTCCTCCGGAACATAGACATTTAGTACGCATGGCATTGATGGAGCGCACTGCCACAAATGCAACCATATCACAACGAAAGCAGTCTATAATACAACAATCGGCTTCTGCACAAACAATTCGATGGCGTTTCGAGCACAGTGGACTTTCCGATAGGCATCCATTGCTTCGTTTACCTTTAAATTTAAATCACAGGCGTTTGCGTTTGCAGTGGTGTACTGAACGATAGAGATGGACACCGAATGGCATGACTTTGCGTTTTTGAATGAATCACGCTTCTGTCTGCAATAGCACAATGGTCAGGTTAGAGTCTGAAGAAGCATTAGAGATAGGCTGCTCGACTGTTTTGTTATGCATCATCATACTGGTCCTTTAACCAATGTTATGGTGTGAGGTGGTATTGGATTCAACTCCCACTCCCCCTAGTACGCATTATCGGTACACTACCAACCAGCCCTATATTTCTCATGTCATGCAGCCTCTTCTTCTTCCTGACCTTTAAGGCTTGCCTGCGGCCACATTCCACCAACCAGAACAATCCGCGAGTGCACTTTACGCGCAGTGCTCAAGTTTTCTTCTTATCCCACTATATTGCATTGTTACCTAGTATGCCCGTTCTTCAGATCCATCGCCCATCGAACATGTCTGGTCAATGGCTGAGGAACGCTTAAGGCGGCATGCCGCATCCGCAAGTACACACACAGGAACTCTGGCTACGTGTGGGAGCAGAATAGGCTGCCATTTCCCAGCAACACATGCAAAGCTTCTTTCACTCAGTGCCACGGCGTGTAGCAGCGGTTATTGACAAATGTAGAGACAACGCTCATTAATATTTTTCTCATCTTCCTCACCTCAAAGCAAACTGTCTCAAATCAATTAACATTGATACTATGTGTAATCTCTGAAATAAATTTGGCTTTGGTATCTCTCGTCCTTCGTCGTGCTGCATTTTGTATAGCCAGCTATGTACATTGCTATTCTCTACTTCTCTACCATACTTTAAAAAAAAATGCTGAATATACCAGTTTATTCACCAGATTTGATCCCGATGAAGCACGCGTGAGATGCAGCGCGAGAAATGTCTCCGCTTACTTTCCAAGACCTGGACAGTTGCACTTTCAGAAGAATGGTTTACAAGACCGCAAGATTCGATCAACAATTTGTTAATTCTATGAAATCAAGACGTGAAGTTTTATTTCTGTCGCAGGTGATAATACACCACGTTCAAGAAAGGTTTGTTGCAAAATAGTGGAAATTCTTTTTAAATTTCAATAAGCCTGATTTTAAATTCAATATTTTGAAATTAATGAGCTATCCAGTGGGGTAATTTTAAATAACTCTTACGCACGAATTGTTTTTAATCATTTGTAATAAGTTGTTGTCGATACCCCTTTAATTAGGAAGAGCAGTACTTATTTGGTCCTTCTAAAAAAGTGAAGACGAAAAATACTTAATATATTTTCTTAATTCTCGTTTTCTGCTTATTTAAAAACAATGAACCTTGCTTTTAAAAATGTGATGCTCCGTATAGTTATTTATGTTGTCTATGACCATTTATATCGATTGTACTACACAAGGAGACCTCTGTCATTTAATTCTTAGCCAGTTCTTGTAGTACTCAGCGCTTCTATCTTCCCAAAGCATTGAACACTTAGTAAGTTTTCTAAAAGTTTTGTATAATACTTTACGAATGCTTGCTGCGGCTCTGAATTTTTTCAAAAAGATTTAGAACTGGAGTATGCATCCGTAAAGCATCAAAAGATATTCGCAATCGCATTGAGATCTCTAGAAATTTAAGACTGTTTCATAAAACGAATACCATTGCTTTGGATAAAGGTATCAATGTATTCAACACAGCTTAGTTCTCCATATTTCTAAGCGTTATAATCTTTCATGCAAAATAAGTCCTTTTTGTGGTTGTAGCTATGAAAAGCTTAGTTGCATCATAAGTTTCAGCAAGTGATTAATTTCTGATCCCAGAGCAGAGTTTCTGTTTCTGTTTATATAAATCTGGGCTAAGAATGGTGACTTTTATCTATAGATGAATGTCAATTGGAAAAAAGCATTGAACCACATTTGTTGGCTTTAGTCTGATAGTGAAACTTTTCTTTTACAAAATACATTACAAAAAGATGTTACAAGCCTCTATATAGAGAGAGGTTTGTAGGTGGATATAGAGAATGTTTCAGGAAGCCTCCTATGAATTGTATAAGACAAAATCTTTTCTACTGACGCTAAAACTCTAGACAGAACTGCTGAGATACCATATTTCGGTATCTTCATCAGAAAAAAGGGATAAAAATTATAATTAAGTAGTAAAATTAAATTTAAAAAAATCTGAAAGCTTTCAGATTTTATATTACGCCCAAAGAGGCGCCTTTTTTTTTTTTTTTACTTTTTTGTATTACCTTTATTTATTAAATATCATGTTCTCCGTACTTAAACCACATAAACTTCAATTCAACAGCAATATGACAAAATATTTAAAAGCAGCATATCTTTAGAATTTCCGATAGGTAGTCTGAAGATAAAAATGTTTTTTTCCGTACAGTGTTGCCATTGGTTGCTTTGAAATCGTTGAATCTGTTAATAAAATTTTAAGGTTTGTTTTAATTTTATAACAGTATTTTAATTTTGAAACTTTTACCTTTCAATTCTTGTTTCCCACTCACATCTCCTTACCAGAATGAGCTTCTAGAATTGCGTTGAATGTAAATGAGAGTATTTGTTGGAAGTTCAACTAACTTCGCTAGAGAGTGCTAGGAGTCCTTAGTGGCGCGTGTTTGCCTTCTGGCTAATTCATTATTGAAGCTAAAAGCTCGGCCGTATTATATGGGCCTACTGATATTCGCCAGCTAGTTTAATTTAAGGGCCAACTACGTTAGATAATTGTATCTAGCTTTGGTAAGTCTCGTTTAGTTAATATTAGATTAGTTTTTTATTTCCTTATTCTGAGTTAAAGGCCGAGTAGAGGCTTTCCTGTAAGCCTGAGAAGGGGCCGACTGTTATTATTTATTTGAGCGAGTAAAAGGGTAATTTAAGCCTTCTCGAGTCTACGCCTTAATTGTCTGAACTCAGCGAACATATTTTCGATAATAAATAACCTTTTTTTATTACAATCATTTAGGTAAATCCATCATCCATTTTGCTTCATCAAGAGTTATAATGTATTTCCATTATCTCCTGCTAAATTGTATTCGTGCAAGGATCTATAGCATTTTCTGTATTCAGCCACACTCCTTAGCAGAAGCTGGTGAATGTTCTTTTTTTTTTTAATCATTTAAGCTATAAATTTTTGTTTATTATTTTACTTATTGTCGCTATAATTGTTTTTAAAGACTTTTGCAGATGGTCTCCGCATCGATGGATTTTCTGTTGTTACCACAGTTTTCACTAGAAAAAAGGACGCATTGTAATGTTTTTAACGTGGTACGTGTTCTAAAGTTTGTTATTGAATTGTTGGACGTGTTCTAATGTTTTTAACATTAGAAACAAGACGCACTTTTTTAACTCGTCGTTTGGAGCCTCCTTTCCATGTAAAAGTAACGACTGGAGATTTTTCCTTTCGATTTATAATACTGCATATTTTGAACTTAGATATTTTAATATCAGGCGTTTCGGAATAGCAGAATAATAATATTTCTCTTGAGAAAGTTCGAAAACGCATTTTTCAATCCGCAACCTATTTACATCCGACAGTTTGAAAGAACTATAAATTTCAAAGTAGTGGACGATATTGCATTTCAAATTATACGCTGTTGCCAGAACATTTTATTCCACAACACTTCAATTTTTTAATCTTCTTGTCGAATTCTCTCTAAAAATGTGTTAAAATCCTCAGTATATTATGCCATTTATTCGCGCTACAACTAAAATCAAATATTCTCAACAAAATATTACTTATGTCGTATTTTTTTTAGTTGCTACTAAAAGTAACTTCCCTTAGCACTTCGAAAATTATTTCATTTTGGCATTAGGCAAGGAAACGCAGTATTTTGTTAGTAGAGGTATTAGGTTATTGCGCAGAAGGAGGTGGGGTAAAATGTGCAGTGCCCTCGCCGGGACTCGAATCTGAACCTCTCGAATAAGCGCCAAGTGTGTTACCGTTACACCACGATGGCATGCTGGAACGAGGAAGAAAATACCTTATTAGTTTACTATTTCGCCTTCGGGAAGTGACTATTCAAGAGGACAGTCCCCTTATATTTGCAGCTATTCCGATGAGTTGGAAATACGAAGTCAGAAGGAATTCATAATATCTCACAAAGTTATTTTTAAGTCAAGTATTCAAACTTGAAATAATAAAAGTTATTTTCGAAATGCCTGAATCTATGTTAGCAATCACTTTGAATAAATTATTATTATTATTATTTGAAATTATTTCGATCCAGAGTATAATGTATTTTTAGTACGTACGGATTGTTCAAGGTGATCGAAAAGTCGAGTATATCAGTAAGCAATTTAAGCTTCGCGATTTAATGCACAGACTACAAGATATACAATGCTTATTGCTAATGTGTATTACCTTATGATGCTTTTACACATCATCATGCTATAACTTTAGAACATATGCTCAAAATGGCAGCTATGTACAATAATGCACGCTCGTGCTCTTTATATGTTTGAAGCCACTTTTTTGTGCAGCGCTTGTACACTGATCTTATTAACTATTGCCGTGATGTCCCTCTGTAAGATCTCCAATATAGGCGGATAATTTGTGAAAAACTTTTCTTTAAAGTATTCCTACAGGAACATAGCTACTGTGATGAATCGAATGATCCAAGATGCATAATCCTTTTGAAATGGTATGGCTGCCGCAAAACCTGCAGACGAATTTCGTGATTTAATTGGATTGAAACTGTGTGATTCGGTAACTGTGATGATCTTTCGTAGTCTGAACTTGTCACCTTTAGTTTACGGATCTACAATCAGGCTGGCTTGTTAATGCATTCCACAACTGACGGGAGACGGAGACAACATCATTCTACCAACAGGTTAGGTGGTACCGCCTCACGTCCCCGCACATCTAAGGCATAAGGCAGCACTTAGGATTCAAAATCTGTTTACATTTTCGAATGTTTTGATAACTCTTAGCTACATTCGAATCTGTCAGGAGATCAACTAAAATACAAGGAAGTTAAGACCATAATGCTAATAAATGCAAGCCTAACTCATATCCTTTCGATGTCTATAAAATTCTCAATCATAACCTTATACTACATACCCACATCTCTTGAATGCAAACCTTCTCAGAGCACTTATGAGATCATATTATTCAGTGCTTCGACGTGGTGTGCCTCAATGGCCACACACGCAAATAGGATGATATAGTTTTTTGTGGTCTTTTCACCACAACCCTTTTTAAATTATTGCACTGTCAGTATCTGAAACGCAACAAGTCTTCTTACATATTACTGAGTGCGTACTGGTTCATTATGGATTGAACGCACATAGAGCTGATGATAGCTTGATGAAATTTATTTAACCAAAAGAAACATTTTACAGTTCTGGAACTTTACTCAAAAGTACTTCTACAGCTTTTCTCAGTATTATAGAGCACAATCCAGTGGCGGCTCGTAGCTAAAATTAGTGGGGGTGCTGTGCCAAAAAAAATTTAACCTTTGTTTTAAACCTGTGTAAAGGGAAACAAACATGTATAAAAAGAAAATTTATTTTGAAACTTCCATGAAATTTTACAAAAGAAAAATTAAACATTTCTTTTACTTTAACTAATTTGCGCGAAGAGATCAATAATTTTCTCCTTGATCTCTGGATGACAACTGAGGAAATTTTTCTATATTGAAAGCATTGCAAGCGCATAAAAACGAAAGCTCTTGAAGTTCACTTACAGTCACAGAATTTATTACTTGAGGATGCAAGGATGCAAAGGTTAAAGTTTTCTGTAAAATAAAAGAACCGAAAAAAAATGAATCAAATAGAATAGCTGAAAAATAATCTAACCAAGAATATGGTGTATGATTTTTAAACACAGCACACGCGGAGTAAAAAAAAAGAACCAGCTCCCAACGATACTCCAGATTCGGCACTGTAAAAGCGACAGCCTCGTACGCTCCCTCCTAAGAGCGCATGCGTAGAACAGCCAAATACCACACGCGCGGAGTAAGAAATAATCACGTTTCCAGAATTTCGGCACTGAAAGAGCGACAGTGCTGCTTTCTGTGCGCGCTTGCGCAGAACAGCCTTGTGAAGCGCAGTTCCATACAAAAACTTTCGTATCTTTTTCATAAACTGGAGGATGGCTACTGACATTAAGTTTAAGGATTATATATTGTAGAAGTATAAAGAAAGAATTAAAGAAAAAAGGGCTCATTATATTAAATATTAAAAATAATAATAAGTGGAAACAGGGGGTGCTGCAGTTCCACAGTGCTTATTACGAACCGCCACTGGCACAATCAGTAGTTACAATTCAAACTACTAAAACGTTAATCACAACGCAATGCAAAGCACATCGAAAACGGCGAAGCTCGTACGGAGCTCACTCAATACTCTAAATTCACACTGAACTAAACATCTGAGAAACTGATGCTCTCTCCGGTCTTAGATAGTTTTCCTCCGGCCGCCTAGAAATCTCTAGTATCCCATTTCTCGAAGTTATTGGAATGAGGCCGGATACAGTTACAGTTACACATAGGGATCAATTACATTTATTAATTCACGGAATCAGTTACAGTTATACAAAGACAGTACAAAATGGCGCCAAATGATCGACAAGTTTGGCGACTTTTGGCGGTTCCTCTACAAATCAAAAAAATTAATCACTGTCTCCCTCTTGGCGATACTTCGCCGACTTAGTGAGATAGCCATTTACTCAATGTTACATAGACTTGCCCATGTGAATTATTTTTCGACGGAAAATCGTCTCTTTCAAGGATTTCATAATACATAATACCAAAAATACTATAATTTCACGCATAATTCCACTAAAATTATTTGCAGATATACATAATATTTACATATAAAACATTTTAATATAAATTTACACACAATAATATAAATTTACATATATTATTTATGTATAAAAATTCTTAACAATATATTACTCTTATACAATATATTATGTTACTCTCAATATATCTAATTTCAGTTAATTTATTAATTTAAGATCCATTGCAAACAAACAACCAATCTTATCTCAGTCCATGATTATGTGATTTGACTCAGTGATATCTTCTTCAGTATAATACAACATTCTCTACCCCGCCCCCACCAAAAAAAAGCTAAGATTTAAGAAATTATAATCCAGAAGTCAAACAGATTGTGCTGATAAAGATAAGTGGAAGAATAAATTATTATTTATGAGTGAAAGAGAGGTTATAGAAAAGTAAATGCATTGTGTAAATCTGATTATTGTGTCGTCAACTGAGTATGATTTAATGAAACCAAATGACAAAGTTATAAATTTCTTGTTGAAAATGTATATTGACGAATTTCAAAACGAAGCATTAGCGAAAGTAGTCTCTCCTGTTTTAAGCTTTTGTTTTATCTTTGATATCATGGTAGAAAGGGTTTTGCAGTAAAGCAGCAAGTCTAAGACTCGAACATATATTTGATATATAGATCTGTCGATTACTTTCCTCCGCAATTTTTTACAGTTCGGCAATAGCCAGTTCCTAATCTTACCGGATATGCATAAGAGATTCAGCATTTCTACAAAACTTTAATCCCCACTTTCAAACGAGAGTAAATCTTAAATTGAAATGACAAACTCAATCTTTTAAAACGTGTAGTATTTTATAAAAGACGCAATATTAATGACCAGAACATTATTCTTGCTATAATAATGTCAACAATAAAATTATGGTATTTATGTAAACAGGGTTTTATTAAATTTATATACATATATTTTTATAACAAATCCTTATTTACTTTTATTGAATATATTACTTTGATTTAGCTGTAAGCAGTCTTACTGAAAATCACTTTGCTTAAGATGGTAAATAACAATCTCTCATATAGGTGAACCATAGTTTACTACCGGTGGTCGCTAAGATGTTCTGAAGAGGAGATAATGGTTTGAGGAGCAGTGAGAGGATATTGAGAAGCAAGTTGGCAATAAGAACGTGCTCAGAAAATTTGGTTGTCTAATATTTTAAGCATTCAACATGATTATACAAATATTATAGTAATGCATCTTAACAAGAATTAAGGTAAATTATGTCAGTCATGTTAGCTTATAACATATGCATCCCTTTCTCTTCCGAGGGAACAGATGTTAAAAAATCTGTCTAATATTCCGAATTCATGACCGCAAATTCGTACGTGAAGTGATACGCATACGTGCAAATAGCACGCTCTTTCAATAGATACCTATGTCTGTTATGACAATAATCTGCGCATGTTTGGGGGCCCACCAGCGCAGAACTGTCCGAGGTTCGAATCTCGCGAACGGGCTGGCTGTATGGATGTTTTCTTGGTTTTCGCCATGTGTAACGAGTACACTAGCCGGTTTCCTTTAGAAGCCCTCCACGAAGGCATCCCTCCTTTTAGGCAGATAGCCCTCAAGCGTTTTGCCATAATCAAATAAATCAAACTAAACCTGTTAAGTTCACAACTATAAATGCTTCGAAAAGTGTTTAATGTTATCATTCTGTTTCTGTATTATGTGATGAGCTTTAATTAATACTATAATGCAGTTCAAGTGCATTGAGTACAAAAATAGTTTTTGTTTGCCCGTTTTTAGTCAGTGCCCATTGTTTACATTCAAAGAACATTTGTTACAACATATTGTTACATGCGTATGGGTTCGAAATGGATTGAATGCGCATAGAACAGATGATAGCTTGATAAAATTTATTTTCCAAAAAAGGAACACATTCCAGTTCTGGAACTTTTCACAAAAGTACTCGTACAGCTCTTCTCAGTATGACTGGTCATAGATGTGGGGAGGAAGGAGATACCTGGTGGCTAATAGAGATAAGCAGCTATACGTCACACGTAGGTGAGTGGCGTTGGTGAAAGGACCCTGATAGACTGTCTGTCCTGGGAAGCCTTCTGCTCCGTAGACGCATGTTGCAGTTTCCGAAATACCAAAGCGAAGGAAATAAACAGGAAACGGTTCGTGGCCCGTGCCAAAGTTAGTGATTTGTGGGATGAACGTGTGCCTATGAAGATGGACTTTCAGAAGAAATCGTGTGTATGTCTCCCGACATCATCTAAGTCCCATTCCTGTCTCTATTTCTGGGTGGCTTTTTGAAGCAGCTTCTTTTCCCAATAAGAGGGAGGTGCCAGGAAATTGATTTTCTCTGCGTTCATGTTGCTACTTGCCTCTTTAGTATGTTTGTCGTCTGTTTCATTGCCTGTTAGGCCTGCATGTGCTCTTTCTCATACCAGTTGTATGTATTCATGCGTATTGCTTTGCAGAAGACGTTATATATTGACAATGAATGGAGAGAAATGGTTATGATTTAAGACTACCAGAAGAGTGAACATGTTGTCTGAGTATTGATGGAAGGAGAGGGCGATATTAGAGCGTATTCAATTGCTGCTGTTATGACTAGCACTTCTACCTAGAAAACGCTGTTCCAGGGTTTTAGATAACCTTTCCAAGTGAATTGTACATTGTAGATTCGCCATTGAACCGTACAAATGCCTGCATACTCTATCGAAGGTCTTGGAACCCTCTATAACGATGGTAATGTCTGCTCCTTGTGTGTGTCGACAGTTGATTGCTGTTGATCTGAACATGTATGCCCAAGCCCTTAAGCACTGGAGTATGAGGTTGACAGGACATTCATACTGCATTGGGCTGAATGTTGCATTACAGAAATTAGCATTCTGTCTTAGCTGTATGATCCTGGTGTAGGCGGCTCCTGTTCTGCTCGAATATAAAGGGGAAACAATCCTGAGAGGACTATGGCGGAGTTGGTGGCTGTTGTCTTGTATGTCTTGCATAGGTGTAAAGAAAAAGGGCGTTAGATTGTGAGCAGATGGTTTTGTTTTCGCCTCTTCAATGGCCGAGCCCAGACGGCAGCTGAATAAAGGATGATTTTCTCAATAACAGTGGTGTAGAGAATTTTGCAAAATGTGTGGGTTTTGTCCCCATGTCTCGCCTTGTAATTGGTGACCCTTTCGTGTTATGGCTTCAGTTTTATTTCTTAACTAGAGCAAGTGAGGGATCTATGTCAGTCCTTTATTCCATATAAGATCCAGGAATTTTAATTCTAGAACGATGTTGGTGTTCTTTTCCTCAAGCTTGATACACGGCTTAGTGTGGGATTACCAAGCGGCTTAGAGATTATTAAGAACGTTGATTTCTCTGCAGATATTTGCAGTTTGAGGTTATTAAATAGGGCTGGAAATTGAGTACAGATGTTGGTACAGATGTTTTGTTTAAGTTTGCATCCTTTGAAGATTCATGCTGTCGTCACCACATCAGATAAGGTGTACGTAGTCTGACCAGCTGGTAGTTAAAAGAGTATTAAAAGTGATGTTCCAAAGTATATGGCCCGCACATGATCTTCGGGAAGCTTCATTGTTGCCCTTTGATGCTTATACCTTGGGTGTGGACAATGATTAAAGTGCGGTCTTTGAGGCAACTGCCGAATAAAGATTGCCGACCAACCGGTATAGTGGTTAGCGTCGCTGACTGCCGTGCCGAAGGCCCTCGGTTCGAATTCCGAAGAAGGCGTAGATGTTTGTAAATGTATAGTGTCGGTGCAGCATGGCGATACTCCTAATATGCGGCGAGCGGGAAGTCCTCTTATGTGGTTTGGTGGAAGGGGAGAGGGCTGGGAGACCCTCGGACCCGTCCTTCCGGGGTGCAGTCCATCAAAACTGGGGGGTGGAACTGAGCCAAATCGCACTGTCACCTGTTAGGTGCTGAAGGCTGTTGCCAACGACAGGCGTAATCTAGCACTACTTGCCACGAGGAATTTCGTGGGTTTGGCCTGACTATGTCAGACAAGTGAGCATAAGTAACAACAACAACATGATAAAGATTTGTTGGGCATTAGCTGTTGCTGAGAGCTTGTTTGATGGCAGGCCGCTATAGCATGTCTTAGCGCTTTTGATATCAATTGATAGGAAAGTTGTGTCGAGCTATTGTGTCTTGTTAAATATAACGTTGCGGAGTATCTCTTTCACTGCTTATAGAGTGGAGAGTCTTGGTAGAAAACCATACTGTAATGAGCTGATGAAATTGATGATTTGGAGATTGTGAGTAAGACGTTTTACTAAGAGTTTTTCGTACACCTTATCTAGGGCTGGAAGAGGGCAGCTGGGGCTTAGTGGACCCTGTATATCGTTGTGTTTTTTAAGGAAGAAAGTACTTGCCTGTTTTGAAATATCTTTGGAACGAGTTGGTACTTAAACAGCCGGTTAAAATATTCTAGGAAGAATGAAGGTTGAGAGCTATATGGTATTTTGAGAATATTACAATCCAGGCCAACAGGACCCGGTGCTTCTTTCTTACGGAACTTGACAAAAACTTGAATAATCTCCTGGTTGGTAAAAGGGATGTCATTTGATGTCAAGTGAGAAGAGATGTCCTCTCTGGCAGCTTTCTGCATGAGAGTATCATTAGCTGGGGCATCTGTTAGAAATACAGTATTCATAATAATTGTTGCCGTGTTGGAGATACAGCTGATAGAGTGAACTGTTTGATTTTCCTGTCGAAAGAGTTTATTAAGTTTGAATAATTTATTAGTTGACAGCTTATATAAGATACCAAAAGGATTCACATTTGTAGCACAGAATTTTCTCCAGCTTCAAAGTATGACATTTCACAATCGCTTGCTACCCTTTCAAACTACTCAGAATATTAAACACAACGCAATGCTAGGCTCATTTAAAAAGCGAAAATTGCACAGAGATCTCTCAACATTCTGAACTCAACTCTGAACTAAAAATTAAGAACTCCAATATTTATATATTAAGGATAACGAGGATCAATATTTTTGAAGTGCATAACGATTTAGTACCTTCTACCTCCCCATCATAAAAATAAAATACTAAGCAGGGTTGAGAAGGGATACATAATAGACGTGAAGAAAATAAATTAATAGTAAATAACATGGCTTAAGAATGTTTAAGGAAAAGAAGGTAAACTTTTAAAAAGCTTCTAAAGATTAAGAGCAATTAGACCTTGGGACCTTTTGGTCTCAGCTCTAACACGCTAACCACTGAGCTAGGAGAAAACAGGCATATTTGCATATTATATTTTATAAATTTTTTGGTATTTTGTAATTTTTTAAAATGTAAAAACAGCTCAAAGAATAAAAGCGAATAGGAAAGCAATTAAGATTAATAGGCTTCTTGGTCACATGGATATTATATCAAAATTTAGCAATGCTTACAATAACGCGAGAAAATATTCTAGGCAGAATATAATCTGCGTTAAATGATGTGACAATAATATCAAACAGATTGATAATAATGCGTGATGACCATAGTTCAAAACTGAAGTCGCAGAGGCAGCTGAATTATTGACGGAGGGTAGATAAATCCAGCATTTCTTTTATTTCGATGAAACAGTAGCTGCAACTGAAGCCACCATCACTGATGGCGTCGAAACTGGAACTGATGTTGCAGATTACCGTTAGTTGATGGAAGGACAGGCATGGAACCTTGTTGTTTTTGACCTGTAACTGGTATGTTCAAGGCCTTTGGTGGATGTAAAGAAATAAACGCACAACACCGCCGTCATACGGTGAAGAATATGTGCTGCTCGAGCTTGTAAAATTCTCATCAGACAGAATGAGTGGGGCCATCAAGTGGCAGTTATCTTCATGAGATGGTAAAGTCTTTAAAGAAACAGAACAGCAGGAGCATTGAGTGATACACAGCATGCTAAAAAGACATTCGAGATAATATTTTTATAAATACAAAGTGTATACGGTTACAGATATGCAGATACTTTCAAGTCATCACTACAATATATTTTAGCGTAGCGTGAGGATGAATCGTACGAGGATGGATCGTAGCATGAACATGAGAATGAATCCTACGAGGTCGTTTAAAAGAATGCTTAATAGTGGGATGATAGTCCGCTAAACTGCCTACATGGGCATAACTGGAATTTTCAATTTTTTCAAAAAATTTATGTGTACTTGCAATTATATAGTCGAGAGCAGGAAGTATGTCTAGATCATGGATCGTTTTCAGAAGTTTATATTTTAACATACATAAATTCTTGCTGTAAGATCTGGGAGCTTTAGCTCAAATTCATATAGCATGAAAAAGAACTAGACGAATCAATGTACTGTACAAAGTCCATTTTGCTCTCTACATCAAACTATTCAGAGCGTTAGTTTAATTTCCTCCCTTACAGGCTCTACAATACCATGAAGGCCGCATTTGTCTTTCTTAAGACATAACTGAATTGCTCATTGAAGTTTAGATATAATCTAGAATTACACCCAGATATTGTGTAGAATTTATGAAAGGGAGAATCTGATTTCCAATTCGTAAATTTAAGTTAGTAGGGTTGTCTTTCTTGAGTTTTTGAATAATATAACACTCAGTTTACTTGAATTTGACTTAAATTTCTATAATTTACACCAGTGAGAATTAACATCGAGGCATAGTTGTAGGTTTTCTCTAACATGATCTAGCCTGATTGATTTGGTCATAACTGCCATATCATCGCCATATTTTGCAATCTTGCTGCTGAGAGTTTTCGGCATATCATTGATATATACTATAACAAAACGTGTGAGTTCCAATAATGACACTTGTAGATCGCCATGTATGATTTTTCTGCTCGATAGTGTGTCCCCCGCACGAACTTGAAATGTTTGACCATTTAAATAGTATTTAAAAAGTTGGCAAGTTTGTACAAATGTCTTTCGTGTCAATTTCAATCGAAGATCTCCTACATAGAGGAAGCATGCCACTATACCGTTTAGCAGTAAGCTCCACGTCGTTCACATAATATCTGCACTTTTCTTCGTGAAAGCCTCTGCTATTGTTTCCAAGACACTGAGAATTTGCGTCCTTTTGAAGCCTGAATCCAAATTGATTGTTTCTGATAATATTTTTGTTGGCAAAGAATTTATTCATTCATTCTTAATAACGCTTTGAAGATTTTTCCTAATATATGAAATCAAACTTACTGGGCAATAGCTGGTGGCCTTGGGTTTTTTATGGGTTTAGAAAGTTCGCAATCATTGCATGTTGCCATTCTTCTGAGAGTAGGCCAAGTGCAAACATGCATTTAAGATATTAGTAACGTGTATGGTTAATTTTTTCGGTGCCTGTTTTATTGCCTAATTGGATATTTCATAAAAGCCCTTTGCTTTTTTCACATTTTTTTTAATAATGCTAACAATTTCCATAGCGGTTGCATGTAGAACTATTGCACTCTTTGAAAGCATGAGATTAGCTCATTATGCACAACGTCATCTTCCCGCAGGAAGTTAGACGTATTTCGAGTGAAAATTTCAGCAAAAGCTTTCGCAAAAACTTCAGTAACTTCATTTTTGGAGTGCGAAGTGCTGTTATCATGTGTCAGCGGCAATGCCCAGCTTAGTCTCCATGCTGTCAAGGAGTAAGTTCCATTTTTCAGATTTAAACTTACCGACAAATTCCGAAACCTCTTTACCAAGTACTTCAGTTTTCGTTTGATTTTGGGATCTTGTATTATTTTCCAGCGTTTTTTATTCGTTCTTCCACCTTAATTTTTTATCGCATGTAGTCTGGTAATACAATTTGATGTGCATGTTTGACGACTACGGTCATTGACGACATTATTAACATCTCTGGTTTAGTTTCGTGATTGCCAGTTCAGTGTCGAAAATAGAACTTAGTCGTGGGCTGCATTTGATGGTGTCAAGTTTCTCATGGAATTATGCCCTGTTTGTTATCTTTTTGTGCTTAGAAGGGGGCGAATATAGTCCGTAACAAGTAAAAATGACTAGAAAGGGATTGGAAGTTAGCTCTGCAATCACTTCCAAATGAGGTTTATGCTCCAAATTAATAATGCTCCAAATTTATTCCAAATGAGGTTACATGATTATACTATACTAGCTTTTATCCGCGACTTCGCTCGCGTTGATGTTCCATTACACAGTCGAGGTGCATCTATATTTCCCATAAGCATAATCGGGACATTTAATTTCAATTGGAGTTTATGTGAGGTACACCTGATAGCTTTAGTGAATTTAAAAACTCAGCAGGATATGAAGTGCGTTGTTCTGCATCCATGATTGTATCTATTGACAAATACTCTTATTTCTCCCTGCACCTCTTTCAAAATGGCAATGTTGATTTTGCTTACTATTTCCTTTGTTGGCGCTAGAATTACTCTTGCGCATAACCAGTGATCACTATTTAAATTTTCTGGCACGTGCTGGTAAACTTAAGCAATAAGCTCCACATCGTTTTCTACCAAATTACAAAATTCCTCTGAAAGTAAAATACAACCTTCAGCATCTGTTTCCAAGCATCATCGCCAATTTTCAATAGTGTCTCTGCGTAATTCCCTGAATCTATATCATTATGAAGATGCACGTTCATATTTGTTTTTAGACTGAATTTTTCAATTTGCGCCCATAAACTTGATGATTTGAGACTGGCTTTGATTTCATCTGTAGGTGCAGCTCTCTGGATTGAAGGCAGAGTTTGTTGGAAATCACCAGCCAATAAAACTACCATTCTTCCCATAATATCTGTACTGTTTTGTAAATCCTGAAGAGTTCTGTTTAACGCTTCTATAGCGTTTTTGTGAGACATCGTACTTTCATCCCACACTAAAAGCTTACATGGTAGTAACGTCCTACTTCGAGAGCAATTTTTACTGAAATTGCAGATGGGCAAATCTTCCTGCGCAAGATTCAACTGCAATTTTAGAACGGAAATTACAGTACGGCCGCTGTTCAATAATGTAGCAGCTATACCAGAAGAAGCCACAGAAACCGCTATTTTCTGGTCTTTTCTGATGCACATTAATAATAAATTTAGCAAAAACGTTTTCCCGTTTCCTCCAGGATTGTCGAGGAAGAAAGGGGCAAAATTCCCGCATTCTATTTTATGCAACACATGATGGAGCTCGTGACTTTGTTCTGAAATTAACCGAGGGACCAATTCGCTACTTGCTGCTTCAATGCAATGAAATTATAGTCTAATTCTCGAGCAATTTCATTATTAAAGTAATTTTAGTCTGATCGTCGGGGACTAAGCATTCTAAAATCTTGAAGCTTCTTCCCCACTATTGTCAAAATCTTGTTTTCAATTATGATCAGTGCTTCGTTACAGATGTGCTCATTAAAAGTCATATGTGCATGTACTCGCTGCAGTCGCCATAAAATATCTTCCACCATGTCCTTCTTATCCCATAAAGTTTGAGGATTAGAAAGACCGCAAGGTGATATAAGGGCTGCGTAAAAGTTTCCTGATTTTATCTGGTGATCGACATTTTACAGTTTCTTCCATAGTTTCGTTCCAATGGATATCATTCTCTAACAGACCCTGAGCTTCACATGCTTCTCTTTAAGTTCGACATTTCAGACTATTAACAATTGTAAGGTCTTTAAAGCTAGTTGGACCTCGAACATGATGCAATAAAATACGCAGGAAAAACATTCAAAATTCGTTACATGGACGGTGTAGACACGACCAAGAGAGTCCGATGATTTAACCCTTGGCCAATTTTCAACAGGCATACCTTGAACGCGACGTTGCCATTCTTTTTTTGAGTTGATTCGTGTATAATAACGGGTGACTTCGGAATACAATAATAGTTTCGCAAAAGTATCTGTCTGACAAAGCTGGAAAAAAAGTCAGTGTGGTTTACGGAAGAGATAAAATTCTTTCTTGAAAATTATTTTTATTAAAAAAACACGCTGTCCAATTTCTAAATGTACCGCAAGATGTGTAACAGTCTGATATCTTTCATGTAATGGAAAGCCAAGGAGCCGCCACGCTGCCTCATTGCTACTGACAGATCGCCCTCATTGATAGGTTTGTATTTCATTCAGAGGCTGCAACGCACCTTCGTTACGCAGATTGAAGATCGCCTGGTCGCTCCCTTTATTGATATATTTACAAATATGTTTAATCGCACGAACAGAGTTGCAGGCTTTAGCACTGATGTGAGCATTAAATAATTTACATAGAACGGGTGAATATAGCACAACCCAGCTATTATCAAAAGTCTTGACTACTCCACTGCGAGTTTGAATCGTGACTCTTCTACCACCATCTTCCGGTGCTCTTCGTCTGTATACAGGGTAACCTTTAGCATTGTGCACTGTTTCCTTTAGTAGCTCCCGGGGGAACTTTTTCGCGCATTTGCCATTTTTCATACATGCTGGATTGCGAGCTCCACAGGGACCATGAATCATGTTTTTGATTACGATCTCCTGCAAATTCTTATCTAGTTCTGGATCCGGGATTTCGGCGCTTATAATGTTATCTATTTGGTTGGATCGCAGCTTTTGTTTTAATCAAATAAGAATGTGCACATGTGGTAGACCTCATTTCTGCCATTTAATGTAGTGCATGTGGCATTGGACGTTTCCAAATACTTTTCCTTTTGTTATTACATTAAAGATCTTTTGAACTTTTAAACAAGACACGCAGGCAACTATGTCATGTCAATCAGTGGCTCTTTGTCCGAGCATAAGCTCTTTTGTTATTTCTTTCCATGAAGGATTGCAGGTAAAAGTTAGAAATAGGTCAGGCCTACCGTAAATGCGTACGTAGGCGAAAGCGTCTTGTGTGTATTCATGCAGATAGCAGGGACTGTTCACAAAACTGGAGGAAAGAATATCCATCTTGCCTAAGTCGTTGGGGCTAATATTACCATCTGTGCTAATTTCATCTTGTAGGTGAATGTAATTTTCAACTCGTAGTTGTGTCTCGTTTAAAGAAATTCAACGAAGGCGTTCGCTCTCTCCTTTGTTATACAACTGATAAAAAAGCTGCCTCGACCGCGGAAGGAGGTTGAAATCATTCTCTTGATGCATCATGTGATAGGCGTAAAAATCTATGCAGGAAATTTTTTATTGGGAACTGGCTGTTTTGTAGTTGGATTAATCTATGGAATATGAAAATGGTATCCCAATTGCCCTTTACTAAAAATTAATGGTACTGCAAAGCATCGTAAAATTTATGAGTATCTGCTACGCGTGTCAGTGTATTATGATGTGCTCGTAACACTATATCTCGTGAAGAGCATGGGTCGCCAGTAACCAAGCCAGCAACTTCATTAATTGCCAGTGCATTATAACGCCTCTCATGTTCACCACGTGGAGTTCGATCAGCATGAATGACGATTTTATAATCGCCTTGAAGCCAGTTTTCTATTGCAGTTTTGAAGGTATTTATAAAAACGTTGTGGTCATGTAACATTCTTTGAATTTTCAATACTTTATCTCTCTCGACTCCATCAATATACTGACAACGACGGCTTACTTCATTTTCTTCTTGAGCCATAAAATAAACTTGCAAAAATTTATGCGGTTCATTATCTGTTGGAAAAAGGGAACCAATTCGATGATATATCTGGCCTTGTACGGTAAAAATTTGGTGAAAACCCGGGCATTCTTATCTCTTTGTCTACCCTAAAAGGTGTCATTTGGAAGTAAGAGTTGTACTTTCTGATTTTACTTAAAAAACACTTTGATTCTTCTGTATCATATGAATGTAGAGTTTTCAGTGGCTCTTATGTTTCACCAAGTAAAGAAAGCGAAACTTTACCATTGGAACAGGACATTCCTGTAGTTGCATCTTTCCATTTTAAAGCATCACAAAACTGGAATTTTTTACTCATCGAATCGATAACAATTAATGGACGATTATGGTAATCAGTTGAAGGATCGTATTGAAGTCCAGAAACATTAAATACGGACCAATTGTTATGCGTGAAATTTCGTCGGTGTTCGGTTTGCATTTGCATTTCTGCATGAACGATTCTTCTCGCCTGCAATTGTTCTGGAGTATCTCTCGCTCTAATAACTGCCTGTTGTTAAGCTTGTTCTTCCAAGCGAATCTGTGTTTGAAGAGGCGTTTCAATAGCTCTCAAAGCAGTTTGACGTTCAGCTTGTTCTTTCAAGCGGATCTGCATTTGGAGAGGTGTTTCAGCAGCTCTGAAAGCATCTTGGCGTTCAGCTTGTTCTTCTAAACTAATTTGTGTTTGAAGAGGCGTTTCAGCAGCTCTCAAAGCAGCTTGTCGTTCAAATTGTTCTGTCAAGTGGAGTTGTGTTTGGAGAGGTGTCTCAGCTGCTCTCATAGAAGCTTGATGGGAAGTTTGGGCCTCTAATCTTTCTTGTCTTTGAGAAGTTGTTCATCAGTTCTCAAAACTTGCTTAATTGTGCATGTACGGAAGATTCTTGGGATCCAGCAATTTCTACTGCCCGGACCCTAGATGAATTCCTAGACGTGTTAGATTTACGTTTGCGAGGCATTTCGAAAACGAAAAGCAACTGTAAAAAATTAAACTGTCCTCAAATAAGTTTCGAACTCCGCGTGAATTTTAAAAATACGTGTATCGCCACGAAATCTAGTAAAACTGTTGCGTATATTTCCTAATGACTGAAAAATGTTTGTGAAAGAAGAGCCAAAAGCCGGAAATCTTGAAGGATTTTAAATAATAAATTAAATTAAACAAATGAAAATTAATAAATGCTTTAATAAACACATAATTCATAAGTGTTACACTCTCACGCCTTAATTACTCAACCGATCATCATGAAATTTTCAAGAAATATTTTTAATGTGTTAGAAAAGGTTTAAGCCCCGCACCTGCGCGCGCAGACAAACTTTCAGATCGTTTAACTTATCGTTATAAAACTTTCAACATTTAATGTTTATACAACGACACTCATTTTAAGCTAAAAAACCTATTATATAGTTTAAGTTTCAACAGATAAGTTACATTTTATAGCCTATAACTTTTATAGCCTGTAAAAAACAAACAAACAAACTCACATTCGCATTTATAATATTAATTAGGATGTTACATGATTGCATTATATGTTACATAATTATATTATATGTTATATGATTATATTATATTCTTTTGTTCTTCATACTTCATACTTCATACTTCAAATACTTCTGTTAACGCATTGCAGTTAATCAATGTGGGATTGCAGGATCGTTTGATGCTGATCCCATTTTTTTCAGCGAAACTGCTCATAGTTCTCTTATTGTAGTTTGTGGATTTTTATTTCCACCTAGGTTGTTTGGAATTTAAATCACCTGCGATTAATGTCGGGTATTCGCAATAGTAGCTTTACGTAAGTCTTGATTGGTCCATGACATGAATTGGCGAATTTAACGCTGCGATGAATAGAAAAGTTTCATTAGTACTACTGTAAATCAGACCAGCTGTGTTCTCAATATATAGAGGAGTGGGTGTAAAATACCTGGAGTATTTCAGATGCTCTGTAATTAAGATTGGAGTGCCACCACCACGCTGAGGATAGAAGAGTAGTAACCGGAGGTACTCAGCCGACGGAAGTGACGTCACAGAAAAGGGGGCGTGGCCTCCGCCATCTTGGATTTC
>KK120984.1:66249-99882 GCA_000611955.2 Stegodyphus mimosarum | reverse complement strand
CAGTTGAATTAGTTTTTGTCTTGAATAAACTTGAAAGTAGAAACCTGAAACATAGTGTTCTTGATCAGTATCCTGAAGATTAGATTAGATTATTTTATATGCCATCTGTTGGATACTTATTCAAAATCTACATCAAACTAAGTTTCTTTTTTTCTTTGCCTAGTTTTAAATGGCCGGCTGAAATCGAAATGATGCTAGTTGGCGACTTAACCCCTCACTCGGCACACTTGGCCAACTTTTATTATCTCTTTTGACTTTATTTGGCAAATTTATCTTTTATTTGGCGGCTTCAGTTAAAAAAACTATTATAAACTTTTGGACATATTAACTGAATTCTTGATCACAATAAGCGATTAATTTTCTATGTATATTCCCGAGGAGCACTTAAAATTTTACTAGGATAAATAACAGCTCATTCAGCTACACAAATAGCTATAATTAACCCAACAGAAAATTAAGAGGCAAAAATCTGAAAAACTGACTGACCGCAGGCTCTAATACAGACCCTTATGTATACCTTTCTTAAATGAAATGAAATGCAAAAACACTTCGGCAAAATTTTAGAAAAATCGCTTCTGAAATGTATTTTCTAGAACCTTCCAGAAATCCCCAAGTTAGTAAAAAATTGGCATAGATAGCGAAAACCTAGTAGAAGGGTATTTATTGTTTATCAACTAGATTATGCTTAAGTTTGTCTCCATAATTCCATTATCAGTCGACTCGGAATGAAAACTCCATAACAGAATACATAAAATAAACATATACAATCACAATGGCAACAAATCTAAAATTAAATTAAATATACAATAAATAAATATAAAATTATTATACAAAGTGTGCTTAATAAATATAGAAAACTGATACACAACAATTCACAAAAATATAAAAATAAATTAAATATACAGTAAATAAATATAAAATTATAATTATTTGTTTACTTAATGTAATTATGTACTTATGTAATGTTATTAATTATTTCTTTACTTATATGTAATTATACATATAAGTGAACAAATAAAAACAAATACAAATATATAAGAAACAAATTACAAACAAATAAATATAATATTTACATAATTCTTTAACAATACTTTTTCAATTATTTAGCTAAACTGGATAAAGAAATTGGAAGAACTAAGTCAGGATCAAAAGTCATATTTGGAAGTAAGATATTTTTTCTCTTATTCTATTTCATTTTTATTACTTACCGTTTACCAATGGCCGAGTGGTTAAAACCATTGAACATTGACAGTTTAATCCGAGTCAGGGCCTCAACAAATGGACTGGATGTATGGGTGTTCTCGCAAGTTTTCTCATGTGTAAAGTGGATACTACCCAACGTTCTTTGAAAAGTCGTTCATGAAGGCAACTTTCCTTTTAAGGGGACAGCACTTCTGATTTGCTGTACTCAAATAAACTAATTTCATCCCTTTTCTAAGTTATTTATTGGTTAAGTTGTGTTTATTGGAAAAAATGTCACTCGGAAAAAAGGGAAACGGAAAGAAAGCCCCCGGAAAATAAGGAACTCTAAAATCTCGCCAAATAATGTCGCCAATCGGAGTTGGGGAAACCTGCCAAATTCTAATTTAACCGGCAGGGTTATAGCGGGCTCTCTTGAGGGAGGTTTTAAAGGTAAGACTTTGAGTTAGCTGCAGCCGAGCAAGATCATTTCGATAGCAGGTTTTAATATTCTTATCGCAAACTGTGACTAAATTTCATCTACAACGGTTTGTTATAATACTGCTTTTAACGCTCAGTTATGCGACAATGTTTCACCCCTGAACCACATCTTAAGCCTATAACTACATGGGGTACGAGGGGAACAATTACTAATGACTATGACCCGCATGTCAACCCTCTATTTTTACCATCGTACAGGCCAGCAGCTCGCTTACCTTCTTTCAATCATCGTCAGAAGATTTCCCTATTCCGCAGGTATAAAACTTTTATCTCCCATCTTGGTGATATTTCTAAACATCCCTTATTTTTCCCATTGCAAAAGAATGGTGACTTATTTTCCGTTTCCTATCTTTCCGTTCCTTATTTTCCGGGTGACATTTTTTACTACAACCGTAATGAAGACAATATAATTATATACGATTTCTGTTCCTCAGAAAACTAACTGTAAGAGTAATTTCATGTAGAATGAAATATTCTGAAACCTAAACTGCAAATTAAATTATTAGTAAATGATAAAAAAATAAGGATAATCTGCGGATAGTTCCCACTTAATAGAAGTACTGGCACATCTGTTCCTCACAGGACATATTTTTGAACCAATAAGAAATAAATGAATGAACTAATAATAAACAACTGAAATTTTCAATTCATTAAATATATTTCAATGAACTGAAATTTTCAGTTGTTTGAAAGAGGAATCTGATTCTTTGCAATCATCCGAAGCGTCCAAACTCTTGGTAGACGTTAAGCGAATTATCGCTAAGTTGAAAATAACAACTGAAACTTGAGAATGGTTAAAAACACCCTTGATTTAAAGCTAAATAAGAACAAGAACCTCACATGAAATACACACGAACTAAATCTGCATTCTGAAGAGAAAACAGAAGTGACAGTACAGATCCAAAACATAAAATAACTGGTTAATCTGAAACATAAATTAATCTTACAGGTCATATACTCTGTTATCAAGGGATAGATGATTCTTTCATTGCAAATACTTTTTCCCTGTCAAAAGTTATGAATAAGACTTCTGCATTTTACTACATTGTCTGTTACAATTTAATACCTAATATTTAAAACAAACAACGGTCATTTAATTTTTGTTTCTTATTTATAAATAAAAGATACATCTAGAAATATTCTTTTTTGCTTAAAACTTAGCTTTCAAAATCTATAAAAATTGAGAGACATAACTTCTTTAATAAATCTAAAACAAAAATTACAAAAAAGTAAAGTACTTTTCTGTTAACGGGGTGCCAGTCACCGAATGTTCGCTAAAGCGCCAAATGTAGTAGTAGCCTTTAGAAAGAGGGTTGGGTTGGGTTATTCAATTATGGCAAAGCACACGAGGGCTATCTGCCTAAAGGAAGGGATGCCTTCGTGGAGGACTTTCTAAGGGAAACTGGCTCGTATACACGTTACACATGGGGAAAACCACGAAAGCGCCCATGCAGCCATCCCGTTCGCGGGATTCGAACCTCGGACCGAACTACCAGTGTTCAGCGTCTTTACCGCTCGGCCGCTGGTGGGCCCCTTTAGAAAGAAAGAAGTTCATATTTACAAAACTCAACTTTTTGTTCTATTTGATCCCCACAATGAGCAATTTTTTGTTTTCAGTGAGAATCTGGAGCAATCATTCACATTCAAGCGTATGATTAAAATAACATCGGTTATTCATTTATGTTAAACTTCCAAGAGTTATGTTTAACGTACACTACATGGATTCAAACTTATATTATGAAATGATCGTGGGTACTTCACTATTTAAGTACCCAACGGAGCTTAATGATCAAAATTGGCAAATTTTATTGCGTAATTTGTAAGGTGCAAATTTCAGTTATCACCAAAGCCTTACGCGGTGACAGCTTTAACAAGGAACTATCGTTTTTTCCTTTTTTCGCATAAAATTTGCTGCAATAGACATAATAAAATTCCAGTACGGCAGTTTTTTGTTAAAGCACCTAATAGCATAAGCTTTTGGCGACATTTGAAATTTGCACATTATAGTGTGACCGATTGATTAAGTTTGCCAATTTTGGCGACTAAGCTCGGTGACTGTTTTAAGTAAATACTGACGATTACTTAATAATATAAATTTGAATCCATGTACTGTACGTAAAACGCAACTGTTTGTAAACTATAACTATGTGTTTGAATTTAAATATGAATAAATAACTGCTATTATTTTAATTACGTGCTTGAATGTGAACGAAATACTTTTTTTTTCAGATTTTCAATGAAAAGGAAAATCGTTCATTACGTAGATCAGATAGAACGAAAAGCTGTATTTTCTAAATACGATTCCCCCTTTTTTTTTTTTTTTTCCCAATTGTAAAATAGAAGTTTTAGGAAAAAATTCTATTTTCTGCTTCAGAGTACTTTGAGAAGGAAGTAACAACACTAATTATGTCTGTAGACATGGTGTTGGTTCATAAGGATTTTTTTATGGCTAAGGTAATATATTCCTAAAACAGAAGAACCTTATACCCATATTGTGTATTTTAAATAAATATCCCATTTGGATAATAAACAGGTACAGCTAATTTACTCTAAAAATATTATTAATACAGCCAGAAATTTTAAAATAATTGTATATACATTTTCAAATGATTTTAATATCTTTTAAACTAATACAAAAATAAATTTCTTAACTTGCAAATAATAATAACAACAACAAAATATATAGCATTTACATACTTACCTCAAAAAAAAAATTTGGAATAAAAAAGGTAAAAATATATATAAAAAAAAAATCTGAAATGTTTCAGATTTTAAATTACGTCCAAAGGGACGTTTATTTAACATTTTGTGTGTTACCTTTATTTGTTAAATACCATGTTCTTCGCACTTAAACCATAAAATTCAGTTCAACAGCAATATCGCAAAATAATTTTAAATTGAGCATATCTTTAGAAATTTCGGTACACGCTCTCACGCGCTGGAGATAAAAATGTTTTTCTGTACAACGTTGGTATTGCTGGCTTCGAAATCTTTGAGTTTGTTAATGAAAAATTCGTATTGTTACGAATTTCACATTTATTTGGCTATTTATTTAGAACTGTAATTAGAATTCCTTTTTATTTTCCCGTGCAACGCACGCAGACGATTTTTGAAAAGAAAGCTACGTCAAATGCATACATTTATGCAGATTTTTCATTTTTTAAAATTTAATGCAGAGCGATAACATTTAGTGGCAACAATTTGAAAAGTGAAACGGGCATTCAGAGTGAATCGACGCAAAATCTCAAAACGAAAGTAATAGTCCTTCGGGACTAAATGCCTTTGGACTAAAAAAAAATTAAAAAACGGTTTTAATACAATAAGCTTTTATTGAAAACGGATATGATATTTAGTGACCCCAAAAAAGAAAAATATTTTATCGTACAGTTTAATGGGAATACAGATTAAATAATTCTAATTACGAAATTAATCTACAATTTTATATCGCGAATAATAAAAGCGTGAGGCGCCCATGATTACTTAAGATTACATAGGTAATGGCTTAGACATTTGACAATGCAATTAACAGAAAATTTAAAAGGATAATGGCTTATACATTTAGCAATGTAATTTAATTAATAAATTTCATTATTTAGACGCTCCGCGCTTTTATTATTCGCGATATAAAATTGCAGATAAATTCTGTGAATAGAATTATTTAATACGCTATTCCCATTAAACTACACGATAAATTATTTTTATCCTTTTAGTGCATTAATTATCTTATTCATTTTAAATAATAGCTTATTGCATAAAAACTTTTGTTTAACTGTATTTAATTTTAATGTGCCAAGATGGCACTTTTAAATGGCACAAGATGGCAAAGTCAAAAGGTTTTTGAATTCCGTCAGACTGAAACTTTTTTTTTTTTTAGTGTAAAAAAATGCTCAATTAATACTGTTTAACCATTCACGTTTTAAGAGAAGGTGAAAAATTTGTTTTATAATCTGCAAAAGTTTCAAATCTTTATATCTCATACATTTTTAGATGTTCAAGTTTTAAAATCATAAACATCAAAGAGTGAAAAATTAAGCTATGTTCAAAATTTCAGAAATCAATTTACGATTTTCATACAAATTTCGCTAAAAAGACTTTTTTATTTCATAGCGGAAACAGTAAAATTTTGATATACTTAATTTGCTCGTTAAACGAAGATATGTGCGAAACATCAAATAAAAAAATCTAAACTCAATTTTGAAAAAATAAATAAATAAATGAAAAAAATCTGAAAGCCTTCAGATTTTTTATTACGCCCAAAGAAGCGTTTTTCTAACGTTTTGTGTGTTACCTTTATTTATTAAATATCATGTTCTTTGCACTTAAACCATAAAATTCAATTCAACAGCAATATCACAAAATATGTAAAAGAGCATATCTTTAGAATTTCCAATACACAGTCTCAGATACTGAAGATAATTTTTTTTTTCAAATTCTGTACAGTGTTGCCATTGCTCGCTTTGAAATCGTTGAGTTTCTCAATCAAAAGCTCATAAATACTTAACGAAATATGAAATAGATAACACAAATTCCAAATTTGGGTCTCCAGATGCCCATATTGGGGTAGACACGTACGTTATTCAAAATTTGATGGCTCTAGATTCCGTTATTTCATCACAATGAGAGAAACATACAAACATTTATGTATATTTTTCACTATTTAATTTCTTTAAATTTAATACAGGGCTCTAATATTTAGTGGCAACAATTTAAAAAGTGATTCGCCGTTTATAGTGAATCAACGCAAAATGCCAAAACAAAATTAATAGCCCTTCTGGGCTTACGCCCTTAGGGCTAAAAAAATCATTTCATAATATTTTATTTTTACCGACAGAGTGTATGTTCAAAATTAGAACTCGATAGCTTCAAATAAGGATTATATTTGGAGGAGTTAAAGCAACAAGAATCAGCGTAATATTCATAAATTCGCAGGACTAGTTTCGAGAAATAAAAGATCTTAAAATTTAGCGCTTATGAACATGACGCATATGTTAGGAAAAAGAAACACGCAAATCCTTTGTTGTATAATGCTGCTGGTAAGAAAATCACGTTTTCTGTTTTTATGCAGCTAAAATTTTTGAAAAAATATCTTTCGTTGCGAAGCAGATTTTCTAGAGGTGTTCCACATTCATAAAAATCTTTCAGTTCTGTACTGCTGGCCAATAAAATTGCAACGCCAGGAAAGAATAATCTGATGAACGTCAAAATCATGTGAAAAGAAGAGGTTGGGATATGCAAATCAATAGTATTGCAGCGCATTTAAACGACGCAGGAGGGAGAAACGACATCTGAAGCACTGCATAAAAGAAAAGTTCTGTAGTGGATGTCTCATTCAGAAAGTGCTTTGTAAAGGTAAGGTTGGATTTTGCTCAGAATATCGTGTTGTGCCTCGGATAAGAAGAGGAAATGCTTACAAGATTCGAAATCCGATAGAGGCAGAATGGTTGCCTATCGAAAGTGTGCGGCACAGAGAGAGTTGGTGACTTTGGTACGCCAAACGACAAAGCTAGGTACAAGAGTGGCACAATGTCGACGTTTCAAACAAATCCCAGTTCTACGTGCAGTATTCTGATGGCCGTATACGTGTCTGGTGTGTCCGAGAAGACCGCACTTTGCCAGCTTGCATTGGATATCGGCATAGGGGCCCTGCTCCTCGTATGATGGTTTGTTCAGCCATTGAGTACGTGACATACACATCTCTAGTTCGGATCGATGATAATTTGAACCCGTAAATGGGTACGTTTTACATTTTTGACATCTTACATCCAGTGGTTCTGCCCTATCTTCGAGGCCCTCAAACGCCATGTTCCAACAAGATAACGCAAGACCACATGTTGCACATAGTGTTCTGACCTTCCTCGATACACAAAATATTCGATTGCTGCCCTGGCCTGCACGGTCTCCAGATTTGTCACCCATTGAAAACATCTGGTAATGGGTTGTTAAGAGACTGGCCCACCACCCCTTTCCAGCTAATATGGTTGATGAAGTGTGGCATAGACTTGAAGCAGCATGGAATGAGTTGCCCATTTCTGTCATCCAAGCCCAGTTTGACCCCATGTCTAATGGGGTAAGGGTCGTTTTAGCTGCCACGGGTGGCAGCTGTTTCTACTAATTTCGCACCCCTGTAAACCTCCAAAATGCTTACAAATTTAATCATTTTGTCTTCATGGCATACTGTTTACGTGCAATAAATATCTTTTTTGTGTTTCCTCCTTCATGGTATTCCAATTTTAATGGCCTGCAGTGCAGTTAACGATCTCAATTTCCAATCCGTCTTACCGCAATTTCCAATCCGTCTATACGTAAACTATTTCATGCTTGTTTTCATTTATCATCCACAGATTGCGTCAGTGGCTTGTCTTCCTTCCTCTCCTTCTTATCGCCCGAGTACAGGCTTTCTTTCATCATTTGCACTTCTGCAGCTGAAGTAGATGTTCTATAATTCAGCTTTCGAAACTAGCCCTGCAAATTTATGAATGATAAGCTAATTTTTTTTTGTTTTGTTTTCGCTTTAACTCTTCCAAATACAGCTTATTAGGAAAAAAGTTAAGAATCAATGACAAAAATTTCTCCACGACCCACCAGCGGCTGAGCGATAAAATCCCTCAACATTGATATTTCGATCTGGGATTCCAGTCCAGACGAACGGGCTGAGTGTATGCGTGTTTTTGTGGTTTTATCATGTGCAACTTGGACATGAGTCAGGTTCTCTTAAAAGCGCTCCACGGGGTATCCCTCTCCTTGTCAAGTGTGTCACCGTAATAAAAGAAAATCCATTCACAGTGAAACATTACGCCTAAACTAAATAAAAAATTATAAAAATTTACGGCTATTATCCACACATTTAGTTTAATTAGCCATATATGGGAAGCCACATCTCATGAAACGGAAAAGGATTTCATATTGTCAGTTTTTCCAGAAAATATTATATAATTTTAGATATTTTATCACATTTCAAAATTTTACAAACATATTTCCGTAATGTTTTTCTCAGTTCAGTTGCCGGTCAAGGATCATCTTCTGTATGAGTACCTCGAGAAAAATAAACAAAGGTCGGTCGGAACTATAATGCAGCTTATAAGATAGCAATTATTTAGATTTTTGCCTCTGTGTCTGAAGTACGGAGGAATAAAAAGGTCCATCCGCTTACGATGGCCTTAGCTGACTTGCTGTATGAAAAATTGCATTTCGCAGGGAATTATTTGACAATTCATTTTGACACAATCAAATAAGCAGAAGCAATCACTGAATCGACCCTGCAAAATAATTAATGAATCCTTAAGAAAAATATCCCCAGTCTTTCCTAATAGTCACCAGCTTTGAGGGTTTCACTTTATATAATCATCTAACATTCGTTAAAGGAAGAAGGACTGGCAATGCAGTTAGTGGAGTTCTCATGCCTGCTGAGATCTGAGTTTCACTTTCCCATAAAAATTCCTCCATGAAAGCACCCATTCCCTTAGGCAAATAGCCCTCGTGTGCTTTGCAAAAATCCATAAAATCCAATCCGGATCACAGTTTCGGATCCATTCAAAACAAACACTTTTGAAACTATATCATTTCTTTCCACCTCCCAAAGAAGAAAGTGAAAAAAGATTGATTACAACCTTCGTATTCGAACTTTCGCTCATTCTTTTCGCTAGAAAAGTTTGAAAATGTGAAAATGAATTCTCTACAGTCGTTTTCATATCAAATTGATGGAAACGTTATGCATGGCATTGGAACTATAACTTACAATGTGTCATAATTACTTCTTGTTTAAGATAGTCTTCGGTCCTAGGCACATGATTCTTCAAGAGGAAAGGTTAATGCAAAATACTCTAAGGATTCACTGTATGTCTAAGAGTAACACTATATGTCTAAGGGTAGGGATATTACTGTAAAGGATTTTTGAAAGAACATTAGCTCGTTTTCACATTACAGATGAAGAAACCAAGAAAACTTCATACACTGAGCCCATTTTATACTTATACTGGCCACTGTACATATATTTCGGGAAAGTTTGAACTCGTTATTAAAAAAAAGGTTTGACATTCGTACAAAATCTGATCCAGAAATTCGATATTACAGGCGAATCATTGAGGGTTATACACATATTACAGAGATTAATGTTTACATCAGCAGGTAACTAAAACACAAATTTACAAAGAATTTCCGAAGTTAAGATATTTTATGCCAAGCATTTCTATGAAGGTATAATGCTGCATTTTAAAAGGACTGATCAATATAACTTTCTTTCCAAAACGGAAATATTAATCACAGAATTTTACAGAATTCCTGTTCCTAAAAAGGATGACATGCTTCAGTGTTGGCAAGCACCTAACACCCATTTTATCCCATTATCCTATTTAGAGGACAGCTGAAAAATATTACGTGGAAATCACTATTTGTTTGTTGCGAATATTTTGTTAGCTGGAACATGTAGGGGTATATATTAGCTTCTGCTAGCATGAGTTATGGCTCTCGCCCCTTCTTCCTTCCCCTGGGCATTTTGTCTATTCATCGCATTAGTGGGCATGGTTTGTATCATCTCTTTGCGGTTGCATAATTCTTTTTCAGTTTACTTTGGACATTTCGCTGAGAATTTTTTATGTGATAGTACTCTTTCGTTATCATCCTGGTGGTAAATTAGAGTTATATTATATTATTCTTAGGCAGGTTCTAGCTCATTATTTTTGAACTGTCTTCTAAATAGGACAGTGGGACGATACGCATGCAATTGACACATTCTTCCTCTCTTTCTAACTATAAGTTATAACTTTCTAACTAAGAGTAAAAAAAAATAATTTCCCTTCTAGTGTTTTACTTCTGCTGAGTTATGTCAGTACAAAGGTTTCTGAAGTTAGAGGAAGCATTGGATTTACTAAATAATTTAGGTTCAGATGAGAGCGACGTTGAAATTGCTGTGTTATCACCAAATGCTAGTGAAGTAACTGACGAAGATGAAGGGGATGATAATGAAGTAAATACTGGTGATATTATTATAAACGATGTTCCTGGGTCTCTGGAGGTTAGACTGGAAATTGCAAAAGCTCAAGCTGATGAGGAACTCAAGAACCTACTCTAAAATCCACAAACCTCTCTTCAGTTACAACCGCTGCACATTGCTCCAACGCTTAAAATTTACTGTGACATAGAGAACAATAGAATACGTCCCTATATTCCTGTCAATTTTAGACGTGAAGAGTTTAATGCCTTGCACAATTTGGCACATCCTGGAATCCGCGCCACCAAAAAGCTGATCGCAGATAGATTTGTCTGGCCAGCAATGAATCACGACATCACAGAATGGACACGTTCATGTATTAGATGTCAACGGTGTAAAGTATCCCGTCACACTTACAGCCACATTCAACAATTTAACCTTCCAGCAAGACGCTTTGATCATGTGCACTTAAGACTTGGTTGGCCCACTGCCTCCTTCAAATGGTAACACTTACCTCCTCACTTGTATTGATCGGTACACAAGATGGCCTGAAGCCATTCCTATTGAAAATATATCCGCTGAAACTGTAGCTCGAGCATTCGTCTCCCAGTGGCTTTCAAGATTTGGCATGCCTACCACCATCACTACTGACCAAGGCCGACAATTTCAATGTCACTTGTTTGCATCCCTCACCTCTCTTCTTGGCGTTCGCCATATTCACACAACACGATAACATCCATCTGGAAATATGATAGTGGAACGCTTTCACCAATCTCTCAAACAAGGTCTGAAGTGCCACAGTAGTACAAACTGGACAGAAGCCTTACCCCTAGTCTTGCTTGGTCTTCGCACAGCATTCAAAGAAGACATTGGTAGCACTTGTGCTGAAATGTTATATGGTGCAACCCTCCGTCTGCCAGGTGAATTCTTTCACCCAGAATCTACTCCAGTTATCGACCCTCCAACATTCCTTCAACGTTTACGTGAGACCATGAGCAATATCTCGCCAACCCCAGCATCTTCGCATAACCAGCCAAGCTATTTTGTACATCCTGCGCTTGAGACATCTTCGCACGTATTCGTGCGCAACGATGCAATTAAGCCAACTTTAACACCTTCATATGATGGTCCATTCAAAGTTGTTACACGAACACCGAAAGATTTCACCATCATCTGCAATGGCAAACAATCAGTGATTGGAATCGATCGTCTCAAACCAGCATTTCTAATGCAGGATCCAACAACTTCCTCAACAACATCACTCCCGGAAGAAAGCTTACATCCCGTTAAAGAGCAACTTAAAACTACCAGATCTGGAAGAAAGGTTAAATTTAACCCAAAGTACTTATAACGTACTCATGGTACTTGGGGGGGGGAGTACTGTGGCGTTCCGACAGATACTTCAACTTCTATTCATGAGATGGCGCCACGTGAAAAATCCAGTTCTTAATCGGAGCAGCAAAGCGACGTCTTTACTCACTCAGACTTCTCGTCAGACAACTGTACGCGACGGTAGCATGAACTGTGTTCCGAGGACTGTGTTGATCTCTACAATGTAATTTAACTGTAATTTAGTATTTAATATATTCTTTTGTTATAGGAGATTGTCTACACTTAATTTCTTTAATTATATCATACATTAAGCATCATGATGACCACCAAAGAACTAACAGAGAATATCGTGAATACTTCAAGTTACACTTTATATTTTGACAACTTTTTTACCAGCATTGATCTTTTGAAAAGTCTTTGTGAACAGGGTTTTCGAGCTACAGGAACCATACGAGAAAATTGGATAAACCATGAACCTACGTCTATGCGGAAGAAAGAAAGAAAGAAAGGCACATCTGATTTTGCATTTGACGACAACTCTGAGATTTTCCTTGTGCGATGGAATGGCAATAGTACTGTTACTGTTGCTACAAATTTCAGCAATTTAGAACCAATTTTGATGTGAAGAGGCGAGTAAGAGGACACAAAGATAAAGTTAACGTGAAGATGCGGAATTTGATAAATTCTTACAAAAAACATATGGGCGGTTTGGATCACCACGACTGGTTGGCCGGACTTTGTTCCGTTAAAATTCGTGGGAAAAAGTGGTACTGGCCACTTTTTATACGTTCATTGGATATGGCTATGGTTAACGCATGGATAATTCACAAAACTCTCAACAAAAATGAAGCCCTAAACTTGAAGGAGTTCCGAAGAGTTGTAACAACAGTTTATCTAAAAACATCTGTGATAAGAACAAAATGTAGACCTAGGATTTCGACTGTACCTTCTGGTGCAAAAGGAGACGTCCGAAAAGATAGTGTTGGCCATTTTTTACTAAAGCGATAAAAACAGCATCGTTCTCAAAGAGAGGGCTGCAAAGGAAAACTCAAAACATACTGAGAGAAATGTAACAAAACACTTTGTAAGGCTTGCTTTGGACCTTTTCACCAAAATTAAAGGCAAATTCAACTGAAAATTGAACTATCTTGCAAATAAGATATTAATATTCAAATAAAGTAAAATTTTATACTCGGAAATCACTTTTCATCTTTGTGCTGTGGGGCGCATTGAAGCAGGACAATCGATCACAGATGTTGCTGTTTTCTTCGGCGTTCATCATTCTGTTATTTCACGTTTAAGGAAACAATTCTAAACCACACAGACAGTTGTCCGAAGGCCCGTAGCCGGTCGCCCAAGGGTTTCACCCCCCGCGGAAGATCGATATATTGCTATTGTAGCCGAGCGGAATCGCAGAGCGACCTCCACACGTGTGGCATCTATGGTTACAGCGTCCATTGGTAAGGCGATATCTGCAGCTAGTGTACGCCGAAGATTACATATGAGTGGACTGTACGCCCGGGTACCTCGAGTTTGTGTTCCTCTATCCGTCCAATCAAGAGCGGCAAAATTACAGTGGTGCCGGGAACATGTCAATTGGAATGTGTCTGACTGGGGCAATGTCATCTTTACTGATGAGTCAAGATTTGCTCTGGAGCCAGATGACAAACGTATAAGGTTCGTGAACAATGAACACGCAGTCAGTCCCAAAACATCACCGAACATCACACATTCCGAGGCGGAAGCATTATGAAGTGGGCAGGGATTTCATTAGGATACCGCACCGACCTGCACATCTTTAAACGGAGTTCTTTGACGGCTGTCTGGTATCGAGATGAAGTCCTAGAACCCCTTGTGAGATTTTACGCTGTAGCAGTTGGTGTTTTAATGGACGATAGCGCACGTCGATGACTACGTGGAGAGTGAAGGGATTGCGCGTATGGCGTGGCCAGCATATTCGCCCGACCTTAATCCCATTGAAAATCTTTGGAATGCTCTCGGCCGTGCTGTGCCTTCAGGTTTCCCACCTCCAGCCACTCTTATTGAGCTGGAAACTGCTCTATAAGAAGAATGGCGATTGCTTAATTCTGCGGTGGTTGACCACCTAATTGAAAGCATGATCACAAGGTGTAAACTTTGTATACAGATGAGGGGGGATCACATACCCTATTAATGTCCTTTTTTATTTTATGCTGTTTATTTTCACTTTATACATAATTCTGTTTAAGTCTCCAGTATGCCATTACCTGATAACTTACAAAAATTTAATATTGTTTTCATTTCTGTATATAATTATTGATTTTGTTTTATGCATAAATATATATGCTACTTTCCTGCCGAATTTTGTGTCAATCAAAGCTGTATTTGTTGATTTTTTTTGCATTTTATATCTTCGTGCTTAACTTTTGGAAGTGAGTGTATTATTGGAATTTATTAAAATGGAAATCTATTTTCAGCTTAAATAATTTCTTGTACGATTACGAGAATATAATTCTAAATTAGTAAAACTCCATGAGAATATTAATAACGCATTATAAAATAATAAAAAATTATTTAAGGAAAAGTCAAGCTAGAATTATTCTAATTTATTTATTAACTGACTAGCAATGCAAATTAAAAATGAAATTTTGAAATAAAATTTATATTAATAACAATATATATACCCACCTCCCTTATCCGTTCTTTATTTTTGCAAACGTTGGTCGTAGACATATACTTCCACTTACAGAATGTTTTAAACGACGAAAAATATTCATATTTTAGTAGTCATATTAAAATAAATAAATAAATAAAACATCTGTATACGTTTAGTAAGTTTGAAAGCATACGTTTAGAATTCCCGATGCAGTGTTGGCATATATTTTTCCGATTCCTCCCCCCAGTCTTTTCTCAGTTCATCATACCAATGTTAAATTTTCTTACGAAGATGACTTTACAAAACTTTTTTTTTTCTGTCTTTTATATCATGTTTTTGGCATTTACGCCACATAAAATTCGATTCAACAGCAAAATAACGAAATATTTAAAGACAGCATATCTTTAGAATTTCCGATAGACAAGCCTAGCGTACTGGAGATAAAAATGCTTTATTCCGTACAGTGTTGCCATGTTTTGCTTTGAAATCGTTGAGTTTGTTAATCAAAAATTCGTTAATGTGTTACAAAATAGGAAACAAAGAATTGAACAAATTCGAAAATCAAAATTCAGGCTTCCAGGTGCCCATGCTCGGGTGGAGAGCTATGTTATTCAAAATTCGATAGCTGTAGGTACCGCCGTTTTTTCAGATTGCAAGAAACATACATACACTCATGTAGATTCTTCATTAATTTGTTTTTCTAAATGTAATACAGGACGATAATATTTGAAAAGTGATTCGATGGAAAATGCCGTTTTGAGACTAATAGCCGTTCTGGGCTAGCATCCTTTTGGGCTAAAAAGTTTTGTAAAGCCATCTTTGTAAGAAAACTGAACATTGATATGATAAACTGAACTAAGAAATGAGTGGGGGGAAAAAAGAGAGAAAGAAAAAATGTATGTCAATACTTAACGCTGCATTGGGAATTCTAAACGTATACTGCAGGCTGCTTTTAAAATTTTTTGTTACTTTGCTGTTGAATTGTATATGGCATAAGTGCGAAGAAAATTATGTTTATTAATAAAGATAAAAAAAAAGTTAGTATCAGTGAGTATAACAGCAGACTGTTAGACTGCGAGTCAACCGTTAAACTCTGAACCCTTTTCAGAATATTTTAAAGTTAAATTTTAGTGTTTTAATACGTTTATTAAGTTATCGGAAATTCTAAAGATACGATGTTTTTAGCACAATGTGGCGTTAGTGCAGATACTTTCGAAATATGTAAGTGTCTGTAAATGAAAAATCTCGCGTCTGACTGTAATATAAAATCTGAAAGTTTTCAAATTTTACTTTGTTTTTGTCTTTCTATTATTAACATTCTGTGCTTTTATTTTATTTATGAAATATCATGTTTTTTGCGCTTGTGTCCCATAAAATTCGATTTAGCAGCAAAATCATGAAATATTTAAAAACAGTACAGCTTTAGAATTTCTGAAATATTTTACAAAATAACTTTAGGAAACTTTAGAAGATATCATAACAAATTTGCTTTAGCTGTTTCTTAAGTTAAAATCTACTATGTTACTTTTCAAATAAAATCATTTAGAATAGCGTAGTAGCATTAGGTGAAGTATTTAATATTGTGAAAGAACTAGTAGAACGTAAAATGAGAGAAAGATAATAAAATTAAAATTGAAAACAGTGAGCGAGTGATTGAGAAAGTTAGGAAGACATTCGGTAAGAGAAAATTAAACTAAATGCAAATAAGTTAAACCAAATAAACTGCCACTGCATCCGAAAAGCATATGTAATCCAAATTTGAAGAAGCCAATAGAATTAAGTTCAAATAATAAATGCCTCTTGATACTTTCAGTTAATGTTTTTAATTCCTCATATTACTGATTAATAAATATTGTTATACATGTCTGAACAGATCTTGACTTATTCTTTAGGAATGTGCCATTGACATCCAGTATTTAATAAGTTCGAGAGTTGATAACGACCAAAACAGGAAGTGTCACCGCTATATAAGAAAGTTATTTCAAGATTAGGATTACGAAAGTGGTCGTCTATGAAAAACTCATAATCTTGGTTAATGGACTAAATGATGTATTTGACAAAAAATAAAAGCTCGATAAAAAAAAGAGTTCCAAATTTTTTGTATGTTATTTCACACAGATTTTACATACTTAACAGTGAGAGCTTTTCGATCATCGATAGGTGTAAAGTGATCACGTAAGAAATGATGCTAAGACTTGCAAAAAAATAATTGCTTTATTATAATTTTTAACTGCTATTTTTCATTACAGCGTACCTATTTGAAATTTGTGTAAATGTTTTCACAAATAAAAAAAAAAGTTAAAGAAATAAATACTTAAATAAACAAGCAACAGAAATTAGCATAACAGTAGTAGATAACGGGGAGTGTAATGTCAGACTGGACATTGAGTTGATCAGTGTTAAGAGAATTTCGCTCACTGCGCATGCTCGATAGTGAATTTTAGGAACATATAACGTTTAAATAATTCAAGTTTGGGCGAGGGGAGCTATTTAAAATGCCTCCTTTTTGGGGGGGGGAGGGGTGCTATAACTGCTCATGGAATTTCACCCATATAATTTCATAAATAATTGCATTTAAAGATTAATTTTTTAACTCAAGCATATCGTATTAATTCCACATACGAAGGTATTGTTCAAGATTTATTCACTATATATTTATTACTGACACACATATTCAAATACTAATTAAATCCTTGAAAAAATTTTCATTATTTAAAATGTCCGAGTAGGATTGTTTTACTTTAAAATAGTATATCACTGTTGTATTATTTTTCAAATTCATTACCAAAGCATGATTTAAGTAAACTCAAGTGTTACTTGGAATCTGTGGTTAGCGATATGGGTGTTTTGAATGTTGGGGTTTTGCGGAGTGCTACTACTGAATGGTAAAAAAGGGTTTATTAAAATTCAAATACAGTAATTCAATTATATAATATAGACATAAGTAGTAGAAATAGGAGAGCTCTGCGCCATGTAGTGCTGGGACTGTGTGGCGCAAGGGAAGGAACTTACTGAGGCGCTCAGGAGAACGTGTCGCTACTATGTCATCAACCACATGGCTTAACCGCGGACGCGTTGCATCCTGTTCGTGACGTCATTACGCATTGTCACCTCGGATTATCTTGCTATAGCTACGTCAGCCGCACATTTCGTCAGCCGACGAAATTGCGTTTTTCGCTTTTTCGAGGGATAGTGTTTTTAACTGCTTTGAGTATTCCTGTGTGATTCTACTGTGATTACATGTCTGTGAATTTACCAAAGGGGGATATTTCGGTCAACATGGATAATTTCCCCCCGCTCGTGGAGGAAACTGGCGCGGAGGCTGTTAAGCCTACCTCGTGGTCGGATCGTGTGGATATAGAAGTTATGGATACTACGGCTACTACAAGTGGAATTATACCTGTGCCTGCCCATCCGGGCGATGATGTTTTATTATCAAACCTGGATAATGTGGATACGGATAATTTCTCTCGTGTTCAAGCTATCTCAGATCGACGCATCATATGTGAAACCATTGGATGGTAATCAACACGTGCGATTACATCAGTGTCTTGTGAAATGTGTTAACAAGCTCCGTACTGTGATTAAATATAATAATGAGTTGTGTCAACGCCTTTCTACAAAATTTTCTGAGGATATGTTGCAAGAAATTCAAAATGAAAATGCAAAGCTAAGGGATTGCATTTCACGGATCGAAGGTAAGTGCGCAACGTTACTTACATGTGTTATTAAAAAATTACCTGATGAAATTACTGTTGATAATATGTCTGCTACCCAAATTGAAAATTTAAATGTATCAGAAAATAGTAATGTAAGCAATAAGAGAAAAATGTCAAATGTTCCCACTAGCAAAGATGGTTTTAAAAAACCTTATAAAACAGCAAAGGGCATTCGGCTTACTAAGCCCCAAGCCCCTATCACCCTCCAAAATAAATTTGCAAATCTGAGTGTTAACTCAGGTAATATTGCCAATGATTGTGAAGCCACCGGCTTAACTAATACTGGAAATCATGATGATATTAATGTGTCACAAAATTCTGATATTCATGTTAATGATAATAATGTAACTGATATTAATGTAAATAATGTGAATAGTATTCAGCAACCGCAGTTTAACACACAACCCCCACCCCCAATTGTGGTCAAGCCCCGTGAGGGCATTACGTATTATGCTTTTTTAAAGTCACTGTCTGAAGAGCTACCAGATTCAAAATTTTACGGAAGAGTAACTGGTGATTTTTTAAAAGTCGAACCAGCAACCTCTGATGACCACAGAGTATTAAGCAATTACTTTCTTGCTAACTCGATTGAACACTACGTAATAAACCCCAAGCATAAGAAACCAATAAAAGTATTGATTAGGGGTCTCCCAATTGATGCAGAGACAGGTGTGATCGCTGAGGCACTGAGGGCATTAAACTACAATGTCAACAAGGTGGTACAACTTAGCAGATTTCGCAAGAAAGCAGTCATGCCACTTTTTCAGGCTCAAATATTCCCTGACCAGGACTTTGATAAAATCTATGATATTAAGCATCTTATGCTTTTTAATGTAGTAGTAGAAAAATATATCTCGAAGAACCAGGTGCCACAATGTCACAACTGTCAAAAGTGGCACCATTCTTCCGAGAATTGCCATGTTGCGCCACGTTGTGTTAAATGCGCTGGCCACCACAAAACCTCTGACTGCAGTTTGGAAGGCAAGCTTGAAAACCCTGTCTGTGTGAACTGTCTGGGACCCCATGCAGCTTCCTACAGGGGGTGCCCAAAGTTCCCATCCATCAAAAAGACACAAAAATCATCTACGATAAAACATGGGTTTAGTTATGCGAATGCTGCAGCCAGCAGAACTAACAATGCAACTCAAGCCCCCAGAGCCTCAGTCCCAGTAGTCGCTGCGGTTGTTGACAAACAAGTCTCTTTAAATGTTAATGCAAATGCAAATAATGTATTGTATAATATGAATCATATACCAAACATGAAATCATCAGTGGACTCTGTTCATAATTCTGCCCAAAATCAACAAATACCAGCCACAAAAAGTAATGGCTCACACTCTGAGTTATTCGAATTAATGAAAGTTATGAAAGAGGTGGGAAAACTCCTTTGGTTGCAACATCAGCCAGGTTATACATATTTATAAATCTAAGCTCCCAGAGCTAAAAAGATGTGATAACCTCATAGACAAAATTCAGATTCTACACATGATCCTACAAGAAATTCACGGATTAGTCAATCACGGCTAATTATGGACAGAGGTCTCCTGGTGACTACATGGAATGCAAATGGGTTATACCAAAAAATTGAAGAACTCAGAATCTTTATAAATGAGTACAGTCCTGACATACTACCCATACAAGAACACAAGCTAAGTCCACAAACTACCTTCAATATTGCTAATTACTGCCTCTATCGACTCAACCGTCCTCGCCAGACTAATAGAAGCCCTGGAGGGGGCTTATCATACTCATCAAGCAATCAATCACCCACCACCAAACAACAATTCCACAGCTAGTTGCACTAGAGGCACTAGCCATAACAGTCACTCAACTCACCATTATCTCCGCCTATGTTCCAGGTAACAAACGATCACATTTGAATATTTCTGAGGACTTTGCTGCCTTATTCAGACTCAACAGTCACACAGTTATAGGTGGAGATTTCAACGCACTGCACCGCGCATGGGGCTGCTCTTACACATCTTACCTAGGCACTGTAATGTGATGATCTAGTTGCATCCTTCACGAATGAGCTTACAACTGCACTAAATGCCAATAGCACCTCTATGCCTGAAAGAAGAAATGTCATCAATCCTGATTTGAGAAAGCTCATTCAGCAGAGGAATGCGGCTAGAAAAGAATGGCGTAGGACTCGTTTTCCAGCAGACAAAACAAATTTAAATCGCCTAAATCACAGAGTCAGGGCTCTATCACGAATACATGCACAACAAGAATGGGCTACATATCTCACTTCCCTCTCAGCTGATGACAGCTCAGTGTGGAAGACTACAGCTAAAATGAAGAGATGCTACACCAACATTCCGCCCCTTAACGGCCAACTAGGAATTGCATACACCGAACCTGAGAAAGCTGAGTCATTAGCTGATCACTATGCTTCTCAGTTCTGCACCAACAACATATCTCACCCCCAAACAGAACACATGGTCACTGACGCACTAACAAAATTCCTCTCAAACCCACGCACAAACAACACTCCTCTTGTCAAACCATCAGAGGTCCTTGAGCACATCGAGAAACTAAAAGTCAAGAAAAGCCCAGGTCTGGACAAAATTTCGAACAAAATGATTAAGAACATGGGAATCCTAATGCTTCTTAAACTAACATCCATCATCAATGACATGTTACGACTCGGCTACTTCCCTACTCAGTGGAAAACAGCAGTCATCACCCCGGTACTAAAGCCTGGAAAATCACCAGAAGAGGTAGCTTCCTACCGACCGATAAGTTTACTATCCTCTGTAAGCAAAGTTGCAGAGTACATCATCTTAAAGCGCATGAAGGACTTCCTGCATAGAAAAAACATCCTCATCCCAGAGCAGCATGGATTTCGCCCACGACACTCTACTGTCCATCAACTTTACCGAGAAGTGGAACTCATCTCAAATGGACTGCAAAGCAAATTAATCACAGGAGCCATCTTTCTCGATGTGTCTAAGGCCTTCGACCGAGTTTGGCTTGAGGGACTCATGCACAAACTCATTACCCTGGGTTTCCCAGATCACATCACAGCCATCACCCACTCTTACTTAAGAGATAGACACTTTGTCGTTCGTGTAAACACAGCACACTCTACCCCACGAGCCATAAGGGCAGGCGTCCCGCAAGGGAGTCTCCTTGGGCCCATATATTATATCCTCTACACGAACGACATCCCACAAACACCACTCACCACTCTGGCAATGTATGCCGATGATACAGCAATTCTCTCGCAAAATGCATCTCTAAGCCCATTAGTACAATCACTACAAACACACGTCCATGCACTTGAGTCCTGGCTCACTGCTTGGAAAATCAAGATCAACGTTGAAAAGTCAGAGGCAGTACTATTTACAAGAAAAAGAGCAATAGATTATGACCTATGTGTACGCATGTACAACACTCCTATCCCGTGGACTCAGCAGGCCCGATACCTTGGTGTCATATTAGACAAGCAGCTCACTTGGTTCCCCCACATCACACAGCTTATTGAAAAGTTTCGACTACGTAAACGTACACTTACCCCCTTAATTGGTCGGAACTCGGTTCTAGTTATTGACAACAAGTTACTCATTTATAAAACCCTTTTGCGGCCCATAATTACTTATGCCTGCCCTGTTTGGGGCTATACTAGCAGCTCGCAAATAAACAGACTACAAGTTTTGCAAAATATCATTTTGAGACAAATGACGAACAGTCGTTGGTTCATCAGAAATGCTGCTATTCATAGTGAATTGGATATTCCTTATATACAAGAGCTCGTTGCTGAGCTTGCCAGCAAATTTTATGCTAACATTTGTAAGGTGGGCAACCACTCAATACCAATATTAAGTTATGATGTCAATGATCCTAGTAACTTTAAAAGGCCTCGTGCCATACTCAGATACTTAACTCAGTGATTATTACACCCTATACTGTATTTACTCCTGTATTCGCAAATTAACTTATCATCCCTTGTTTGTTTTTGCTTTGCATTGGATTTGCTTTTGAATATAGAATGTCTTGTATTACTTACTACATATTATTATTATTATATTATTGTATTGTTTATTTACTGTTTGTGCACATTAACTTGACACATGTTTTGGCATATGGCATTTCTTTCGTAACAATGCGCACTTATTCTTCATTGTAAGGCCTGCTAGCAGGCGAAGCTTATCAATCTCCTCGGTGTTCTTTAGAACTGTTGTTGCTTTAATTATGCCACGCTAAAATTAAGGAAAACAAGAATTCGAAAATCTAAACGTCATTAAACCGGGGTAGCGTCATCCGCGAAAACCCAAGTAGTGAACGCTCGCGTTTACCTGAGCCGCCGCACATTCGTCCTGTTTGTGTTGTAATCCGGTTTCATGTCCGCGCTTACCTACACTCACGTTTGTGAAAATTGCAACACCATGAAGGACTTACGCGAGTGAGCTGAAATTTTCAGGAAATGCAAAGTAGCGCATGATATGCAAATGATTAGAATTGCAAATCCGTAGCGCATGCGTATGCTGAGCAGCGCCCTCTGAACGGCTGATGGATCCGAATAAATAGACGGCTGTAGCGAGGCGTGTATGGTTATCGGTGGTTATCTGCTAGTGGTAAACGTTAACTCAATCTGTACTTATGCCTCGTCGACGAAAGAGAGCGAGATTTGAACAACTTACAGAGTTTGAACGAGGGAGAATCATCGGCCTTCGTGAAGCTGGATTGTCGTATCGTGCAGTAGCCTCTCGTGTGCAGCGTAACAGCAGCACAGTGATGCGTGTTTGGAAGCAGTGGACGGACGAGTGTCGGACAACTCGGAAATCCGGGAGTGGACCCCGAAATGTGACGTCAGCTCGCGATGATAGACACCTGGTCCGCATGGCGCGGACGGACCGTACAGCTTCCTCTAGACAATTGGCAGCACTGTGGTCAATAGCTACAGGTGTTTCATTGTGTGCTTCATCAATTCGTAGACGTCTGCTGCAGTGTGGACTGCGCGCACGGACTCCTTTATACAGGATCCCCCTAACGCACGACCATCGCCGCCTGCGGCTACAATGGGCCAATCAGCATAGAGACTGGCGTGCTGATTGGCAGCATGTCGTGTTTTCTGACGAATCCCGCTTTAATTTGTGGTACCATGATGGCCGCATTCGTGTCAGACGCTATGCCGGTGAACGCCACCTTCCGGAGTGCATTATCGAACGCCACAGTGGACGAACACCCGGAGTTATGGTCTGGGGCGCCATAGCATATCATAGACGATCTCAATTGCTACGAATTGTGGGCAATCTGAACAGCAACCGGTATATCCGTGAAGTTCTACAGCCCGAAGCTGTTCCCTTCCTTCAAAGCTTGCCAGGCGCTGTATTTCAACAGGACAATGCCCGCCCTCATACTGCTCGGATTGTTAAATCCTTCTTTGCAGCGCAGCAGGTACAGCTTCTTCCTTGGCCTGCGTGTTCCCCGGATATGTCGCCAATTGAACATGTGTGGGATGTCATTGGTTGGCGTCTTGCTCGTGATCCTCGTCCTGTTGCGTCTGCAGACGAACTTTGGGTACGCGTACAAACGATATGGAATGCTCTTCCTCAGTCAGACATTCAAACTTTGTTTGACTCCATGCCACGTCGTGTAGCAGCACTTATTGCGGCGCGTGGTGGCCACACAAAATACTGATTTTGATCTCTTGTTCTTGTTTGTTTGCTTTGAACATTTAATCATTTATTTGTCCACTACCACTCAACTGTGTATTAAATTGCATTTAATTATGACGATTCCTTCTTGGTGTTGCAATTTTCACAAACGTGAGTGTATTAACGCAAATTCGCAACGTGGTTGCAACATGTAGACACATGCTAGAAGTTTCTATAACATTCTATTTAGTTTAAAAACGGCCGCTAGAGGGCAGTAGACTTACCTATAACGCTTTGTGATTGGTTCTTCTGGATCCCGACCAAGGCCTACATAGAGAGACGCTGGACCCTTTTTCATCATTTTAGTCTGCGTTATTTGCTTCACTCTTGCTTTCGCTCTTCCTGTTTGAAACAAGACGATTATATTTCGAGGCAGTCACTCTTACCATACTCACTATGACTGAAAAATTTCACGATCAGTTAATACTGTACTACTTTAAAGATGTTCACTACAAAGAAAAAGCAGATTCCATTTTTACAGAATTGTGCGCTTATCCATTCCAGTCTTTAAACCTGAATGTTTACGGACGGCAATACGTTCCAGCTGAGCTTCGCTGAGCCTTTGGAGATGATGATGGACTCACCTACAGTTTTCGGGAACGTCGGTCGCCGCCCAGCCCTGGACTCCTACGCTTCAGCAAATTAAAAACGAAATTGAAACACTCACTCACGAAAAATATAATTACGTTCTGCTCAACAAATACCCTGACGGAGAAGCTAAGATCTCCGCGCACAAACACGCTGAAAGCGCGCTAGACCCTTCGTGCAGCATTCCCACACCGAGTTACGGTTCGACGCGAGAGATGCATTTTACGGAAGAAAATTATATGAATTATATGAGTCTGGAACACGGATTGCTTCTAGTGATGAAACCCTTACGAATGTGGTCTGGAAACACAGTACCCCAGCCGAGCCCGAAGTGAAGATTACTCGAATAAGTCTGACGTTCAGAAAAATTTTACTTCCGTGTTCTTGTGATGAAATGGACTTTAATTATTACGATGGCATAATTAATTCCGTAACCCCCAAACCGTGTATGAATAAAAAGATTTTTCCGCGCAAAAAAGCACGTTTAGAAGATGAGATACGTCAGGATGACCGGCTGAGTCGGTACGCAAATTCATGTTTATCATAAAAAATGTTTCGCTGTGCTTCAAATGACGAAACTTTGCTGAAGCTTGATTTGTTGCCAAAGAATATGTTTTATCTCGGAGGGAATATTTTTGTGACTGTATCGTGTTTCTTAGGTTTGACTCGTGTTCACGTGCAGAAATATGTGACTGATAAGAATGATCTTTTACTTTTATGCTGCAGAAGACTGCTGATCCTACGGCTATAAAATTTGCCTCACAGCATTATTGTCCTTCTTCCAGAAGCGATCTAATGCTGCTGCGCCCCCTCCGCAGGAGAGCCGGCAGAACAGACTGCTACAAACACATGATCAAAAAAAAAATCACAAGGCTATATACAGCGATGCACAAGTCCTCATAAGCTACGCAGTCTTGTGTTAATCGCCGACTAAGTGAGATCACTGATGGTCCTGTGTTCAGATAGAGATTACTGGTTATAAGTTTAGGACTTAACAAGCACAGTTACAGTATTACAGGCTAAGATACATGAGACTGCGTTACAGATATATGACTTAATATTTAAAATACTTTCATATACCACTTTCAGGCTAACTTCTAAAAGCGCTATTAAACAATGGATTAAAAGTTCTATTGATATCACTTACTCTATTGCATTAAGTAATCATGACAATAGAATTGAACAAGGTAATAATGGCAATACAACTGAAGCGAAGACTGAATTCCGTTGTAACAATGAGCAGCAAAGCGAAACAAGGTTTATACATAGATGCAGAGTGTAAATAAATGCAATTACAATTGAACACACACGCGCACGCACACAAACAAAAGGACAACATGTATGCAGGTACTATAGAAGGAGGTAGTTATACTACTAATGAAACTTTGTGTAATGAGGCTTACTCTTCCCTTGGGGCACCTCATATGAAGTAGCCCTTCATTCATATATTCATTATTCCTTTTTCAGATGGAAATTGCCTTAAAAAAACCCACGGATAACAGCAAATTTTTAAACGTTATTATAAAAAATATCTTCTCTTCTTATTATAATAAATAATGAGATAATTCATGAATGAATTGTTAATTATACGATAACTATGCATTCATAAAAAAGATTTTAATAATGAACTATAAATAATATTTTTAATTATCAATGTATTGTTTTTAAAAAGATTTACAAGTTTTAAGAATGCGTTCTGTTGTGTTAAATATATTCACTTCATCTTAAATCTTCTGAAATTTAAATAGATAAACGCGGATTTATAAAGGTAAATTGTCTATTTGCCCTCTATCAGCAAATAGAAAAAACTGCCTAATATTTCCCTGTAAGTAACCGTAGAAACTAAAAGGCAATCCACCGTTGCAAATTTCTGAACTTCCAAATGTAAACAAACATCGTCCACTGCCGTTGCATTCCTCAGAAAACCATTTTAACTTCCCTAATCCCCGATGAGTGAGTGAATGAGTGAAGTGAAATTATGGAGCAAAACCAAAAACGGTTATATTGCACCAAACACAAGTTAAAATGAATTGATGCAATAAAGTAATGACAAGATCATATTCATGACTGAATCAAGAAGATAAATGAATGCACTAAATCCAGATGATGAAGCCCTTTAAAACAAGGTAAAAGCATAAACGTGTTAATATTAAAATATGGTATAGAAATTTAAAATCAAGTTAAATGAGGTGATATACTCCAATATCTTTCAAGTATAAAAATAAATTACAATTCCCCTCTCTTCCAATTAAACGGTCGAGAAGTAAGTCAGAGCAATTAAAATATTTGCCACGAAACGCATTAAAATAGGGACATTCAATTAAAATGTGACGGACTGTTAAACAGCCATTACATTTCGAGCAGACAGGCTCATTGTCAGAGTTTAAAAGGTACCCATGCGTCATTCTAGTGTGACCTATTCTAAGCCTTGTTAAAATAACTTCCTCCTTGCGAGTACCACGAAAATACCAATGCACAATCCTGGGTTTCACACTTCTCAACTTGTTGCAAGATTGCACATCCCAAAATTTCTGCCATTTTTCTTTGATCTTCTTTCGTATAACACTAACGATGTCTGTGGTAGGGATGGGGCGATCGCACATTTCAATAGCTGATTTTGCTACGGCGTCAACCATCTCATTCCCTTTTATTCCTGTATGCCCGGGAACCCAGCAGTAAAAAATCTCGTACCCACATCTCCTCAATTTCATATATAGCTTTAGTACATCTGCAACTACCGGATTATGGATATTGGAAGAAACATCTATGGCTCTCAAAGCACTGTATGAATCTGAATATATCACGAACTTTTTGTGGCTTGTATTTGATACATATAAAAGTGCAAAATATATAGCAGTTAATTCTGATGTTAAGACAGAGGAAGTATGGTGTAAACGTTTGCCCTCTATGTAGTCTTCAATAAAAAATGACATCCCAACACGATCACTTGATTTCGACCTGTCTGTATAGATGGGAGTGTAACTGCTATATATCTGTCTGTGATGAGCAAAAAGTTGTGCGTAGGTGATGTCACTAGTATTTGCTTTGATGTTATGTTCGAAAACACGCAGAGTCTTGATTTCTGCATCTTCCCAAGGTGGGATTTCAAAGTATTGCACGGATTGGGGAGATATATCAGACAGGGAGAGTTCCTCGATCAGTGGGCGAACTCTTAAAGAAAAGGTAGGCACACAGGATGGACGTGCTTCAAATAAGGTTTCACAACTGCTATCTAGTAAAGCTAGCCTATTAGGGTTGTCAGGTTGAGATAAAATGTTAAAATATTGCAAAAGAGACAACTGCTAACGCCTCAAATGGAGAGATGGTTCGTAAGAATCAACATAAAAACTCTGGATAGGAGATGTCCTGAATCTACTCCCCGATGAAAATAATAGAATCGCCTCTCTCATAGGCTGCCGTTTTGGGATATAGACGCTAGTACGGAGAGACGGCAACTTTTGACGAGCGGCTAAAACCCGCCGGGAACTGAAGAAATTCAACCAATCAGAGAGGACCGTTGAGGCAGCAAATTTCGGCATCTTTTTTCTTTCGCCAAACGCAATTTTTGTGTAAAACTGGTATACAACTTGTTAATGTTATGGTAACTTGTTCCAAATTCTTTATATCTTCGTACTTCTTGGGTCGCGGCTGCAACGTTGGGTAGAAGGATTTAATTTGTTTTGGTTATTATTTTGTGGCAGCTGATAAGATTTAATATTTTATTTACTATAGGGGCGATAACTAATGTACAGTATTTAATGTGATTAATTTAAATCTCGATTTCTAAAAAAATTACAACTTTATATTCTACTCAATTTGCTATCTCGATTGCTTTGGTATTATTTTGTGCTACGCTGATATGACTTAGTATTTAATTTACTATAGGGGCGATAGTAAAGTATGTACAATTATTTATTGTGACTAATTTAAATCACAGTTTCTAAAAAAATACAACTTTATTTTCTACTCAATTTGCTATCTCTGTACAGAATAATTTTTGGATTTTCTGATAATAAAATTTAAAAATAATAATTGATAACATTACTGTATTGTAAAATTTCTTGGCTCTTTGTGTATTTGAAAATGCTTGGTGATATACATATATACTTATTATTTCATGTATTGTAAACAAAATTCAATAAAGAAAAATATTTTAAGAATGTGTTTTTTTTCTTAACTATCAGGTCTTAGAAATCTCTCTTTTGTGTATTTTCCCGTTGGCAAAACTATACTAACAAAAACGTCTACTGAAATATAGAAAATACAATAATTATTCAGAGAATCTATTTATTAAAATGATGTGGGATAGCTCATAAAATTTCAGCTGACCCAGTAACTCCCACAAGAAAAATAATTCAGAAATCAACATGTAATGTTTTATGCATTCTTTTGTATCTAAATAATTCTGTTTCATTTCATTATGTTACAAAAAGATGTAATTTTTTAAGTCTTATAAAAATGCAATATTACTACAATTAAGTAAGTTTTATTCATGTTAAATCTGTGGATAATTTTATACTGTATGTTACACTATAGATGTTATTATGTACATTATTTTCTTTTTCAGGGCTTTTTCAGTAGGAATGTAAATATGAAAAATAATTTTTTTTTCATAAATTAATTTTTCACACTCTTAAACCAGAACATGCATAAAAATATTTTAGTTGATAAGAAACTGTATGATTTAAAAAAATTTTGTAGTCCAGAGGGTCTTTGTCCCTGAAGGACAGGACTATTGTTTTCGTTTTTGCTTCGATTCACTTTTGATATTGTTGCCACCAAGTGTCATCCTGTATTATATTTAAAGACATTAAATTATGAAGAATCTGCATAAATGTATGTATGTTTCTCCAAATGTCATAAAACCACAGTACCGAGAGCCGTCCAATGAATAATGTATGTTTCCACCCGAATATGCACATCTGGAAGCCCAAATTTGGAATTTGTTTTGTAAATATTCCATATTTTGTAAAACTTTAACGAATTTTTGATGAACAAACTCAACGATTTAAAAGCGAGCAATGGCAACACTCTACAGTACTAACACGTGGAAAATAAATGTGCATCTTAAAATGTGTGTGTATATCAAATTATTTAAAAGTGAAATACTTCTATTATTTTAATATTATTCAGCTATACACGTCTGTTCTTGCTTAAGATTGTGTTGAATATCTTTATATATGCACGAATTAAATACATGCATTATGATAATAATATAGCAACTGCTGAATGCATCAATTTTTTTAATGTAATATTTTAATCATTTAGGTATTAAATCATAATTTGCCTTTAAATCCGTTTTATTTTTGTCTCTTTATCTCTTTAGTGTATGACGAATATATGATATGAAAATAAAAATAATTCTATACAGTGGCTCATACACTGCTCTTGGTTTTTAAACTTTTAATTCTGTAAGCATACAAGCAGTAAATAAAGAATGTATAGCAATAAAAATAAAATTATTCATACAGCAATTATACAATTTCTAAACACATAATTTTATACAGCAACTGAAATTATGAGTGGTGGTGGTGGTGGGTGAAATTTTTTGGCGCAAAACCAGAAATGGTTATTCCGCGCTAAACACAAGGTGATGAGATATAAAGTTATACAAAAGTCAGTGAAATTAAAATAGCTATTAATTAAACAAGTAGATAAAGGAGTGTACAAAATCCAGGGGATGAGGTAGTATAAAATCAGCTAAAATCACAAGTGTTGAAACTAATATACAAAATTAAAATCAGTTCAGATGAGGTGATAAAAACCAATATCTTTTAAATAGTGAAATAAATTGCGATTGACCTCTCTTCTGATTAAATGGTCGAGAGGTAAGTCACAGCTGTTAAAATATTTCTGACGAATACTATTAAAAGATGGACATTCAATTAAGAGGTGACGGACAGTTAAACATACACCACATTTTGAGCACAGGGGCTCATTATCAGCATTTAAAAGATAGTTATGTGTCACTCTGGTGTGACCGATTCTAAGTCTAGTCAAAACAACTTCCTCCTTATGTCTTCCAATAAAATGCCAAAGTTCGATTCTAGGTTTCCCGCTCTTTAATTTATTAAAAGACTGAACATCCCAAAACTGCTGCCATTTTCCCAATATCTTTTGCTGGATAAAACTACTAATGTCTGTCATAGGGATAAGGCCACTGGATATTTCAGCAGCTGATTTTGTGACGACATCTGCCCGCACATTACCTTTTATACCGGTATGCCCGGGAACACAGCAATAGAGAATTTCAAATCCGAGCCTTGTTAAGTTTAAGTTCAGTTTCAGGATATCAAAAATTACCGGATTATGGGTGTTCGAAAACGCTTCTAAAAATTTAGCGCACTGTAGGAATCTGAATAAACTATAAACTTTTTCTGCCGTCGTTTTGATGTGTACAAAAGTGAATGATATATTGCGGTAAGTTCAGCTGTTAAGACTGAAGAAGCGTGGTGCAAAGTTCTGCCTTCTACATGGTCACCAATTATAAATGCCGTCCCGACATGACAAGTTGACTTCGAACCATCTGTGTATATCGGAACATATTCTTCATATTTATACCTGTGCTCAGCAAAAAGTTGGGTATAGATGACACTGTTAGTGTTTTTTTTATGTGATGGGAAAAAATTTCAAGAATCTGGATTCCTGCCTGTTCCCAAGTAGGAATTTCAAAGTATTGCATGGCTTGGGGGGATATATCAGACAGGGAGAGTTCCTCGATCAGAGGACGACATGACAATCAACATAAAGACTCTGGACAGGAGATGTCCTGAAAGCTCCAGAGCAAATCCTCAGAGCTTGATGGTGCACAGGATCTAGTTTTAATACCACAGAAGACCGAGCTGATCCGTAGATAACTGAGCCATAGTCCAGTCTAGAGCGGAGAAGCGCTCTATAGATGCGAAGCATGGAGCATCGATAATCACCCGAGGAGGTCTTCGCCAGGGCTTTTAGTATATTAAGTACTTTCATACACTTCTTTCTCAGCTGTAAAACATGAGAAAGGAAAGTCAGTTTCTGGTCGAACATCACTCCTAAAAATTTTGCTTCAGGTGCAACTGGAATGATAGATCCATTAAGGTGCAATTCAGGCTCAGGATGGAGACCTCTCTTTCTACAAAAATGCACGCAGACGGTCTTCTGTTCAGAAAACGTAAAGCCTTGGTTGACTGACCATTCGTGGATTTATTCAATGCGATCTGCAGCTGCCTCTCTACATGTCTCATATTAAATTAAGGAATTAAAATTCATTCTTGCCCACTTACCACTTTAAAGGAATTAAAATTCATTCTTGCCCACTTACCGAAACGGAAAGCCCCAGGTCCGGATGGCATTGACTATGCCATCGTCAAAACTGCCATCTTAGCCTTACCAGTATTTTTTGTTATATTTTTCAACAAGTTATTGGGAACTGGTACTTTTCCTAGGTCTTTTAAAATAGGCCAGGTTGTCCTGTTTTTAAAGAAGGATAGAAACCCGACTGAGGCTACTTCATTTCGACCCATTTGCCTACTTCCGGCGCTTGGGAAAATTTTTGAGAAGATACTGATGACTCGTCTGCGTTTTCATCTAAATCAGCATCAAATTATTAGTTCTCGGCAATATGGCTTTCGTGCCGGTTCATCTACATTACATGCACTGCATGATATCACACAAGAAATCCTGAATAATAAATTCTCTGGCTACCACACCGCATTAGTCAGCTTAGATCTTAAAAGCGCATTTGATAGTTTGTGGTGGGTAGCTATTAAGCAAGCTCTGGTAAGCTCCAATTGTCCGAGTAATATTTATAAAGTTTTAGAACACTATTTGCAAGACAGACGTCTTATTGCAGTACATCCAGCGGGAATTATCGAAAAAGTACAGACAAGAGGATGCCCGCAAGGTTCTTGCGCGGGTCCTCAACTCTGGAACCTCACTTTTAATAAGATCCTTCAAGCTCCCTGGCCTGTTCACACGCATATATAGGCATATGCCGATGACGTGGCTCTTGTTATTTGGGGACATTCTCGCGAAGATTTACAGCAAAACTGCAATGAATCTCTTCAACTCTTTCAACAGCATTGTGTTGATCTAAAATTGATTATTGCTGAAAACAAATCCAAGGTACTTCTTGTACCTAAGAAAGGAGGTTCCTTGGTCAGGCGACCAAGAATTGTCCTCAATGGCCACAGATTGCAAATCCTCAGAGAAATCAAATATTTGGGAGTTATCATTGATGATAAGTTAACCTGGATCCCACATATTCTCTCCATTAAAAAACGAACGCAGATGATTGCCAAACGGCTTTGTTATCTTCAGGGATATCGGTGGGGATTAAATCACCATATCCAAAAAAATTCTTTATGCTACTGTCACAGAAACGATTGTCACTTACGCCGCTGCTGTTTGGGCGCTCCCCCATGCAGGGGAGAAGAGTCAAACATCTTTCAACCATCCAACGCCCTTTTGCCCTGAGTATAACTCGGGCATACATTACAACTTCTTCGGACTCAGTAAATGTTCTAGCCGGTCTACTCCCTCTTCATATTAGAACTGAAGAAGAAGCTGTTCGTCAATTACTTGTGCAACTACGCAGGTCTATCACATTTGATGGAGAACATTATTTGTCTGATGACTATGAAGTAAAATTGACACCTTCTAGTATTTATCCAGCAGACTATGGGGTTGGAGTTAGGCTCCATATTCCACCATCAGTGTTTCGTAATTCTTCAAGCCACGTGATATATACTGATGGCTCAAAGATAGATGATAACGTAGGAAGCGCTTTTGTTGCTTTTCATGATAATCTTCCTCTAGCCCACTGGAAGGGACAATTATCTATGCAGAATAGTGTTTTTCAAGGGGAAGCAGTGGCGATAGCACGAGCTATCCGCTACTTGCTGACTCAGAATATAACACAAGCGACAATCAATTCTGATAGCCTTTCTGTCATCCACGCCATTGGCAATCCTGAGCATTCCTCTCCAATTATACGAGACATCCAACAGGACTTACGTGCTTCTCCGTCTTTCACTATTCATATTGCTTGGGTTAAAGCGCATATGGGAGAATATGGTAACGAACTTGCAGATGCCTATGCCAAGGAAG
>KK120984.1:31642-64845 GCA_000611955.2 Stegodyphus mimosarum | reverse complement strand
TCGTGGATCTTATTCAATGCGATCCCGTTCCTAATTCCTACATGTCTCATATCTGCCCCTCGACAACTAATCTGGAGGTTGTCAACATACAAAGATCCTAAAATAGTTGGAGGAAGTTCTTTTAATACAGAGTTAATTTTCAGACTAAATAGAGTGACACTAAGAACAGAACCTTGAGGCACACCCTCTTCTTGTCCAAAGATTTTTGACAAAACAGAGCCAATTCTAACTTGGAAGATCCTAGCACTCAAAAAATTCAGAATGAAAAATGGTTGATTGTGCATTTGATAGATAGTCCAGTGAGGTGAGGAGGCCTACACTTGCACTGGCACGCTCACCTGCAATATTATCCTTCCTGACGAAAGAAACCCCCCGAAGTTTAGCTGGCTGTTCCGGTTTCAGGTTAGTCTCCTGTAGAGCGAAACATACAGGATGAGGAGCATTGATGATATCTTTTATATCTGTCAAACTCCAGTGGAAGCCGCGACTGTTACAAGAGACGAGAATGGCCATTATGTTTGATGTTTGCTCTTTATTAGTTTTTCGCGGAAGCAGATGCTTGGGAGTTTCCAGCCCCTCCTCTACTTCCATACTATACGATTCAAGAGAATCAGTTATCATGCCATCGTGTGAGCTAATACTAAGCCTTCAATTTTTATTATATGTTTTCTGACCGGTATTTTTTGGTGTACTTTGGACTTGTATTTCTTTTTTTTTTGAACGGAGTGCGTGGGTTTTTCGTTTTTTTGCCTGATTGCAGTCTCTTGAGATTTATTTGGGTAGGTTTGGGTACTGACTGACGCTGTTAAGTCAACAAGATCTTTGTTCCAAAAGATCTTGTTGACTTAACAGCGTTAGCAAAGGAAATGTTTGGTTGGATCTGTGTGCTTTGAACTAGCCTTCTGACTTCCGCATATGTCATGTTATTGTTGACTTTTGTTGTTTGTATTTCCTTTTCGATTTCCATTTGGGACAGGAACGAGAAAACGCTGGATGTTCGCCTTTGCAGTTTCTACACAGTGGGGCAGCAGTACATGCGTCACTATCGTGGCCAACCATAGCACAACGTGCACACGTGAGTTTGCCACGGCAGGAGATCTTAGAGTGACCAAAGCGCTGGCACTGGAAACATCGCATCGGATTTGGAATATATGGGCGTACGGGGCAATTGAGGTATCCAGCCTTAATATTCTTAGACAGATCCGGCGATTTGAAGGTCAGGATCACATGTTTTGTATCTATCAACTGACCTTCCTTACGCATCTTGATCCGCCTTGCAGCACAGACGTTTTGGTTGGCTAGCTCGGAAACGAACTCTTCTTCGGAAACAGACAGAAGGTCGACTTCCGAGATTACGCCTCTAGAATAGTTAAGTGTTTTGTGCGCTCTTACAGTTACATCAATTTGCCCGAGCTTGGTTAATTTAAGGAGGGAGGCAGACTGCATAGACGAAGTTGTGTCAATCAGCAAATCTCCAGACCGAAGCCGCTTTATGTTTCTTGGCTCACCTATACAAGAATGAATATATTCGTTTATTACAAATGGAGAAATCTTTTTGCAATTCGCCAGAAGGACTTGAGACCAAAAGGAAACGTGGACAATTATTAGGACTATTCACATCTGCTTCAGTACGGACTTTTTTAACAGTTGGCGTTTCAGGAGCATTGGCATTTCAAAGGACAGGACTACATTCAGGGTGACTTATAACATATATTTTGTGAGATGCCATATTGAAGAGATTAAAGATTCGGGTCCGACCGCCCCACCCACCACGGAGCCCAACAAGGGAACACAGCTTCCTGTGCTAGAGCTAGCCAGACCTATACGCAAACTGAAGCCCCACAGTCGGCTTTCACGAAAGCAGGAACTCCCCAGAGCTTATTCCCAAGCCACTGACACAAGGACTAGTGACCAGCCGATTGACACCCGTGAGGACGACAAGGTGACACCCGTTTAGCTGAAGCAGAGGCCAAAGCAGTGTGTTGGGGAAAGTAGCTCGCCCCCCAACTACCAGGTCCCTCCTTTCCGACACGGGTCTCCACGCATGGCAAACACGTGGACAGTTTTCTCGCCACTTCAGAACCAGAGACAAGGGCTGTTCCAGTCTGTCATGGCAAGCCCCAAACTCCGATGAGGAAAACCAGAAGGGAGAAAGGAAGGAAGAAAGCTTCAGCTCAGAGGAGAGGAGACGGAAAAGAGGACAGATCACTGGGGCTCCAGGATAGTGACACCCGTCTCATCAAGATGATCCCCTGAAGGGCTAGGGTACCTGGGGATTGCCACAGCCGTACTGACAAACGTGAGCCCCTGAGGGGCGTATTATAATGAAAAAGCTGATTTCGTCAGAAAGAAGAAATATAAATCTGATGAAAAAATTATCTTCCACTTTTTAAAGCTTTTGAATTTAGACGACTGTTTTACTCCTACTTATTTTGGATGAATTACCTAAAATTACTAAAGAATCAAAAGTACGATGACCTTGTGATCATGTAACTAACACGTGGAAAATAAATGTGCATCTTAAAATGTGTGTGTATATCAAATTATTTAAAAGTGAAATACTTCTGTTATTATTTTAATATTATCCAGATATACACGTCTGTTCTTGCCTAAGATTGTGTTAAATATGTTTATATATGCAAGAATTAAATACATGCATTATGATAATAATATAGCAATTGCTGAATGCATCAATTTTTAATGTAATATTTAAATTATGATAGGTATTAAATCATAATTTGCCTTTAAATCCGTTTTATTTTTGTATCTTTATCTCTTTAGTGTATGATGAATATATGATATGAAAATAAAAATAATTCTATACAGTGGCTCATACACTGCTCTTGGTTTTTATACTTTTAATTCTGTAAGCATACAAGCAGTAAATAAAGAATGTATAACAATAAAAATAAAATTATTAATACAGCAATTATACAATTTTTAACACATATTTTATACAGCAACTGAAATTATGAGTGAATTACAGTTATAATATTACATTTACAATTATACTAAATAATGCAACACATTTTTCCAAATATAAAAACACATCAAAAAAGATGTTCAATGTTTATTCATATTTTCTGTCTAAACTTTCACCTTCAAGGTTGCACATGTAGCACAACTAAAAGAATGGTACTCTTCTGATGTCAGGACCGGATTCAGAAATGTATGTATACATGCGTATGCACATAGATTACATGTACACATACATCCATTTATATATATGCGCACATACATACATCTTTGAATCTGGTCTTGAAAACAGAAGAGGACCAAAAGAATTTATAGAGAAAACAATCCAAAGAAAAAATATACATGCAGCAATTATAATATCTTTTAAAGTATGGAGATTAAATTACACAACATAATGATCAGTATAATACAGGTGCTCATATATTAAAATTTTTAAACACCAATTTGTATACATAATAAAAATTGCAAAGTACTCGTTTTTAAAATTTGTTAGTTTTTCAGATCATTATAAAATCTGGATGACTTCTATTATGCTGTTAAAATACAAGCACAATTGCTCTGAATGGCAGAAATTTTAATTTTTCTAAACAACAGGATGTATTAAAATGATTTCTTTTAAGGGGATAATTAAATACTAATTGGAAAAAAAATTCCATTTGTGTCACACTTGCTTTCACTTAAATGTCATATTTGTTCCTAGACTATGTGAAGAGAATAAAAAATTTTTTAAAAAAGGAAATATACACAGTCCAGTCACATTAATGTGACCATCTGTCAAAAGCCAGAATAAGCACCTTTCGCAGAGAGGACTGCTGCGAGACGTGCAGGAAGAGAGTCACATAGGTCCCTGAAGGTGTTCTCTGGGATTTTGACACATGCCGACTCTAATGCCGTGGCCAGCTGCGCTAGATTACGCGGTTGAGGATCCATGGCGCGAACAACTCGATCGAGATGGTCCACAGATGCTCGATTGGGTTTAAGTCAGGTGAGTTTGCTGGCCAGGGGAGGACGGTAAACTCATCCTGGTGCTCTTCGAACCACGCACGTACACTGGCAGCTGTATGGCACCTCGCATTGTCCTGCTGGAAGATGCCATCATCCTGAGGAAAAACAATGCGCATGTAGGGGTGAACATGGTCCGCAAGGACAGATGCGTACTTGTATTGATCCATTGTGCCTTCCACAATGATCAGTGAACCTAGAGAATGCCAGGAAAACATTCCCCAGACCATAATGCTCCCGCCTCCAGCTTGGACCGTTCCGGCAATGGTTGCAGGGTGGTTCCTTTCAGAGGTTTCACGCCTTATACGCCAACGTCCATCTGTCCGATGGAGCATAAAACGCGATTCATCCGAAAACGCAACCTGTCGCCACTCAGTGGACGTCCAGCTGCTGTACTGGCGTGCAAATTCTAGCCTTCGCCGTCGATGAACAGCAGTCAGCATAGGTGCACGAACCAGGCGTCTGCTTCGGAGGCCCAGACGCAGCAATGTTCGCTGAATAGTACTTTGGGAGACACTTTTGGTAGCCCCTTGGTTCATTTTGGTGGTCAGTTGCTCAACGGTAGCCCGTCTATCTGCCCGAACGCATCTCCGCAACCGTCGTTCGCCTCTGTCATCTATGGCCCGTGGTGCACCACATTTGCCACGTCGCTGATTTTGGACAGTCCCATTTTGCCATGCACGGTACACTTTTACCACGGCGGCACGCGAACAGTTCACAAACTCAGCCGTTTCGGAAATGCTTCCACCCTTGGCCCGAAAGCCAATGATCATGCCCTTTTGGAAGTCGGATAAATCGCTTCGTTTCTGCATTACGCCAACGATTGAAATGTTTTCCGAAGCCCTCACACACCCTTTATATACGCTCAACTGCACTGTGCTGCCACCTGCCTTCTGTGATTGGTTATTTAACTCTGACATGGAAAGTACGTGGTGGTCACATTAATGTGACTGGACTGTGTATGTACATATTAGGTGGACACAATAGATCGTTCTGGTTACTGGGCATATGGATTTGATATTTTGTACTATTTATGTTAATACATATGATCATTTCCAAAACTAATGACAGGGTCACATAAAAGTACTTTTTGGAGATCGTAACTTTCACTGGCAGAAGGTTTAGTTAATTTTAAACTTTTTTTTTAACTTTGCTTTTTTACTGAGTGAAAACGTTTCTGTGGGTTTATTTTTTGTTACTTGGTTCTGATGGAGAAATTATGTCTTTAACAATTAGTGTAGCATTTTCTTCATCCATTTGTAGAAGATTTTGAATTGCATTAACATGGCCTAATACACTTTTGTATACACAGGGTTGAATGTCAGTTTTGTTATTTAAATTCATTATTACTGAATGTAATTTGTCTTTCAGAATCTCAATTTTATTTTCTTTTCCTGAAATATTATTTTTTTCAACTATGTTATCATTAATTGAAACAGTGTTTTTATTTAAGTTTCCTTGAAAGTTCACCGGTGGACCTGTGTATAATACATTGGCATTGACACTTTTTTTAGAAATTAAAACAGCGTGAATGTGTTTACACATATTGTTTTAAATTGTATAATCTGGACATGTACAAGTAAATGTACTCACACATTCATTACATGATCTACAAAATATTACACATTTACGAGTACAATTGTGTTCTGAATTTTTTTTTAATACAATATACTGTTTCACATTGTGAAGATTTAATTTTCCAATTATTGTCACTCTATTTTATACAAGTCGAACTCAATGGCATACCTTCTTTGTGTAGTTTTAAAGAAACTGACATTTTTTTGTCATCTTCCCTTTATGGTATTTTAATAACCGACCAAAATTTTTATCTTCCAAATAGCATATTAAGCTTTTTATAGAATTATCCACACGTTTACTTTTTTTCGCTTCCAAATATATATACTTTAAAATTTTGTGGAAGGCTTCTACGTGCATATTAGTGTTTATACGGGCATATTTTCTATGACAATTAATTATTATTCTATAACAATGCATATTTTCTATTTCTGCCCGATTTGCATAATATCTTTTAAAATAGACATAAAATTCTTTTGTATCAGTATCTTCTTCTAATTCCACCAACATAACAGAAAACATAGTTTCTTCTAATTCATATAAAATACTTTTTAATGCTTTATACACTTTATTTTTCTTTTCTTTATTAGCAATGCTGTTTAAATTGCCTTGCCATGCCCTATCTACATGCCAAGCACACAGTAACCTGCACATTGCTGGACCGAAGACACTTTCCCAAGCATTATAGAAAACTGGTGCATCATCTGACATGAAAATTTTACTATTAATGTCACCACCTTCAGAATGTACAACTTTAAAAAAAAGACATTGTTTCAAAATTTACAGATGATGTGAAACAAAATACAACAGGGAATCCCTCTTCAAACTCATCAATCACAAGTAAAGTTACCAGCTCAAAATTATAATTCGTAAGCCCATGTGTGGAGTCTACAAATTCTATCTCCACATCCAAATAATTTAAGTATATTTTTTTGTACAGGCGTCATGATTATTAGGAGAAAATCATTTTCATTCAGATGATCATGCTTCCTTCCGTTCTTTATAAAACAAAACAACATTGTCTGCTTTTCCTTTCATGCCCTCAACCCACTTTATACTAAGAGCATCGTTTTCATTGTGACATCCACTTAATGCATTTGAAATCCCAAATTTATGCTTATTATTATTCAAGTCTTTCCTTGAAATGAGATTTTCCCTTTTCAGTTCTTCTTCGGGTGCTCTTACTTCTTGGAGAATTTTTGCTGAAGTCACCCCATGTAGCAGTTTGCCTGAAATACACATATAAAAAAGAAATTGGTTATTAATTTTCAAGTATATACACAAGTGCTAAACCATACAGGCATGTGCTACATATATGAGTACATGTGGATTTAGACAGGTTATATTTAACCATCATTCCATTGGCTGCAAAAAAGGTATATCAGCCCAATAAATATTTTTATTTTCTATTAAATATTTTTGTGTATTCACTGTGAGATCTCTTTCAAATTTGTGAATTCAGACAGATGTTGAAAGAGGTTTTTCTGTTCACATCAATAATAAAATTATTCAGAAAGAAGACGGGGGGGGGAAGAAAGAAATAAAAGCCTGAAAATTGAGTATATATCACCATAAAAACAGTGTGGCATACTAACTATACAAAAGCACCTGATAGCCATGACTAATCCATGACACTTACTTATTTCAGTTGCCGTTTCTAGTACTGCCATAAAAAACAGTACTGGACAGATAAGCAGTACAGCAAGATATTCTTCATAGACAAGACCATAATTATAGGTTTGCGGTTAGTGTAAATGACAGTTTTGGATATTGACTTATCTCGTAAGAGGAAGGAATGCATGATCATCTCACAAACATCCATGAATATGATTACTTTTCTAGGAGGTGCATCATGCTGCAAGCATATATGGAAAATCAGATACAGTGATTCACGAGTAGCATTGTAACCACAGCTATTAAAGAAATAAAAGTATTGGAGTAGGTTATGCATGTATACATATGTGGACAGCCTACATATTCTCCCAATCTAAATCTGATTAAACACATCTTTTGAAATCCAGACCCTTCTCTAACCTGTATCCTTAAAATACCGAAACGCCCGAAATACTTTTCCACTTTCACAGCAACTTCTCCTCCTCATCCATCAATGCAGAAAATAGATATGAAGATTTCGAATGACATCCTTTGTACTTTCTAACAAAGATTTCATTAGCCTTTGACCCCGTTCTTTATAAACCTATTCTAAAGGTCAGACCAACAAGCCTCTCTGGCTTTATTATGATCACGACTCAGATTTTGTTTATCGTGTAACGTAAATACGAATCAATTTCGGTTGGGAAAATCACGCCCATGCCTTCACCAATCCTCAAGCAGATACCTCTTGTACTTTGCCATATACAATAGGGTATCTTAACACCCCCTCCCCCCTGTGATGAATGTAATACAAATAAATATTTTTCTTTTTTTAATTGAATTTTTACAGGAATTTCTTGTTTTTTCTTTTATTGATTGGAGGATTAAGCTTTTACTTTCTTTCTTTGCACGTTAAGTTGCTATTTTTTAGTTAAACTGATGCATTATTTTTTTTCATTTCATTTTATTTGACTTTCCTTTTTTGTGTTTTTCCTTTTCCAAAAATAATGAGGTCTTTGCATTTGTTGATCAGTTGCTTGATCCCATATTTGTGAGGAATAAACAATAAGACTTCTTTTCTGATTTTATTTATTGTATGAGTTTCAAAGCACGTTTATAAATGTCATTGTTTTCCATGTTTTTATTTATTTAGTTATATATGTATATTTTTATTTCTGCATATAATCACTCATATAAATTTGTAAGTAGTAAATAAATCTGTCACTTGCATAAATGTGTCAATGTTTATATTGCTGTTCATAGCATATTATATTTAAGCACATTTTCGTGATTAAGTAAATAATGTTTTCACCTTTTTGAAATATTGTATGGCCCTGAAAAGGACCTTTTCTGGCCCTGAAAAGCGCCTTTTTTGTTGTTATTAATTGAAATTCAAAGCCTAAAAGCATGATTTGTCCAAGCACATTCTGCGTCACTCTCCCAAGAACTCGCAATATATATCTCCGAGTTTGTCAGTTTCCTAATTCTTTACATCTAACAGAAGTGCGTTTACGACTATTAATTTTTTTATGTTTGTAATGATGAAATGCACTAAACAAAAATACGCCTGAGGTTAATTTTCGAAACGAGTTTTGCGATGCGGATTCATCAACCAATTCTAATTTGAAGTCTTGTAGCTGCTTTGGTGGTGGTGGTGGTGGGTGAAATTTTTTGGCCCAAAACCAGAATTGGTTATACCGCGCCAAACACAAGGTGATGAGATATAAAGTTATAAAAAAGACAATAAATATAAAATAGCTATGAATTAAACAAGTAGATAAAGGAATGTACGAAATCCAGGGGTAATGGTATGGTAATGGTAATGGATTTCCTGGCGCAAAACCTTTAAGGTTATGTGCGCCGAAAAACATGTCAAAAAAAAGTTTCACAAACACAACATACAAACAAGAACAAATTTAAAACTTTATGGTACTTTTAAAACGAACGATGAGAGAAAATGATTAATTCTTATGAAATATGAATAAAAAACACAAAGTATGATACATTAAAATTACAGCATTAAAATTCCAAGTAACATTAAAAAGAAGTCAAATTAAACAATTAAAACCCGTCTCTTTTAGATAATCAAACAAATTGTCATTTACCTCTTTCCCGATAATACGGTCAAGAGGCAAGTCACAGTAGCTAAAATACTTTAAACGAAGTTGGTTAAAACCAGGACATTCAATTAAAAAATGACGCACGGACAAAACACTCTTACAACTTGAACAAAGAGGCTCACTCTCCGCCTTCAAAAGGTAACTGTGCGTGACTCGTGAGTGACCAATTCTTAAACGAGTTAGCAAAACTTCTTCCCTACGGTTTCTAGTGGTCTCCCAGTTTTCTACTTTACTTTTTACATTCCTCAGCTTATTTAACAACAAACCATCCCAAGATAATTGCCATTTATTTAATATTTCTTGTTTGATGGCAGTTTTAATATCACTGTAAGGGACAAACTCGTTCAATAAAACAGTTGCAGACTTTGCTGTTTCGTCTGCCAGCTCATTCCCTTTTATGCCTACATGGCCAGGTACCCAGCAGTAAAAGATCTCATATCCACACCTTTTTAATTTTCGGTGTAAACTTAAAATGTCAGCCAGCAAAGGATTTCGGTTATCAGTAAAATTCACTAATGATTTTAGGGCACTTAATGAGTCGGAATAAATTATGAATTCTTTCTGGGATTGTTTTGAGATAAAAGTTAGTGCAGAGTACAGAGCAGTCAATTCAGCGCTAAATATTGAGCAGGCATTATGTAATCGCTTCCCGTCAGCTTGGTTTCGTACTGCGAACGATGCTCCTACATGATTAGCTGATTTTGACCCGTCTGTATATATGGGAACAAAAGCTCTGTATTCGTCCCTGTGTTCTAAAAACAATTGCCTGTATATTTTCTCATTTGTGTCTCTCTTTTCAAAGTGTTGAAATACATCCAGAAGCTCAATTTGTGGGTGATCCCACGGTGGGATTTCTAGATGCTTTACTGGCTGGACCTTCACGTCTGATAAGCAATAACTTTCTAACAGTGATTCACATCTTTCGAAAAATGGGAGAACGTTATGAGGACGTGCAGAAAATAGAAGTTTATAATTCTCATCAAGCTTACAGATCTGGAGTGGATGATTAATTTGTGAATTAATAAAGAAATACTGCTGCAGAGACAACTGTTCACGCATTAACTCAAGAGCTGGTTCGTAACATTCAACATACAGGCTTTGGATAGATGTCCTGAAAGCTCCAGAACAAATTCTCAGAGACTGATGATGAATAGGATTTAGTTTTAACAGAGTTGAAGGCCGTGCGGATCCATAAACAACTGAGCCATAGTCTAATCTAGATCGAAGGAGCGCTCTATAAATACGAAGAGCAACGCTCTGCATCCCAGGAAGTATTCGCCAAGACTTTTAATAGATTTAGAGATTTTAAACACATCTTCCGCAAATACTGGACATGAGGAAGGAAGGTAAGCTTTCGGTCAAATAGCAGTCCTAGAAGCTTTACTTCTGATGTAACTGGAATCTCTGATTCATGAAGATACAGCTCTGGCTCAGGATGAAGTCCACGCTTTTTACAAAAGTGCATACAAACAGTCTTTTCTTTTGAAAACACAAATCCTTGTTTTTCAGACCATTTCTGAATTTTGTTAATGGCAATCTGCAACTGTCTCTCAACATATCTCATATCTGCACCATAGCAATTTATATGGAGGTCATCAACGTACAATGATCCTGAAACCGTAGGGGGAAGTTCCTTTAAAACAGAATTTATTTTTAAACTAAACAAAGTCACACTTAAAACGCAGCCTTGAGGGACACCCTCTTCTTGTTCAAAGACATTTGACAAAACAGAGCCAATCCTCACTTGGAAAGTTCTTGCCTTTAAAAAGTTCTGGATGAAAGTTTTTAGGTTGCCACGCAAGCCACTAGCATGAAGATCCTGCAAAATACCATGTCTCCATGTCTTATCGAAAGCCTTTTCGATGTCAAAGAAAACGGCAACAAGATAGTTTCGTTTAATGAAGGCTTTACGAATAGATGTCTCCAATAGGAGCATATTATCTATGGTCGTTCTTCCTTTTCTGAAACCGCTCTGATAAGGGGAGATTATGTTACATTTTTCCAGATAATAGACTAGGCGGCAGTTTACCATTTTTTCAAATAGTTTGCAAATACAGCTCGTAAGCGCGATGGGCCTATAGTTCGAGGGATTCTTCGAGTTTTTCCCAGGCTTGGCTATGGGAATGACAACAGCTCTCTTCCATATTCTGTTATATAGGGCAAGAAGGGTAATCAATGACTTACAGGGAAGATGCTTCAGCATTTCATATCTCACACCATCTAAACCCGGTGACGTACTATGTATTTGCATCAAAGACGTTCTCAGCTCGGGAAGCGTAAATTCTTTATTATATGGCTCGGAATCGGTAGAGTTAAATGCTATGGGATCTTTCTCAGAACGTAGCTTGACAGTAAGAAATGCTGGCGGATAGTTACTGCTGCTAGAAATGGCAGCAAAATTCTCGCCAATAAGGTTTGCGATTTCTTCTGTTGTGCTAGTTACTCGGCCACCTCTTTCCAGAAATGAAAGAGAGTGGTCTTTACACAGTCCGCATGCTTTTCTAACTGTTTTCCATACGCATTTACTTGATGTAGAGGATGTTATTCCAGACACGTAGGACATCCATGAGTCCCTTTGGCTTTTCCGCCTCACTCTTCTTGCATTTGCTTTAGCTTTTTTGAAAGCAATAAGGTTTGACAAGGTTGGGTATTTATAAAAAATTCCCCAAGCTTTCCTCTGTTGTTTCAGTGTATCTCGACACTCACTGTTCCACCACGGTTTTGTATACTTGGCAATTTTCGTTGATGTTATTGGAATAGATACAGTAGCTGCCTGAATAATAACGTCCGTGACTGCTTTCACAGCATCATCGATTGGCGCATCTTTTACCATCTCTTCTGTGATCTTTGCACAAGACGAGAAGAGCTCCCAGTCTGCCCTAGAAAGTATAAAGCGGGAGGGTGTTTTCATGGGATTTAATCTTTCTCGTGTGATGGATACAAAAATAGGAAAATGGTCGCTATTATAAGGATAACTGCCAACATGAAAGGTGGAAAATGGTAAAAGAGATGGAGAACATATGGCAAGATCAAGAGCGTGAAAGGTCCTTGTAGGCTCATGGAAGTAAGTATTCTGCTCGTTATTGAGGAGGCGATCATTTGCTCTATTTGTCTGCCTCGAGGGTTTCTGTCCTTGCTTCCTCAGAGTGGACTGTGTCCGTTTAAGTCTCCTATTAAGATAAAAGGTTTAGGTAGTTGCTCCATTAGGTCATCTAAATCATACTGATTGATATGTTGATTTGGAGGCATATTCACGGAACAGATTGAAATTAAGCTTCGAATGTTTACTTGGACAGCAACAGCTTGGATACCTGTGTTTAAAGATATTGGATTTGAGGGATAGTCAAGTGAAGTAAGGAGGGCGACACCTCCGTTCACATGCTCACCAACTAAATTGTCTTTTCTTGTGAGGCAGTACCTCCGAAGCTTTGGCTGTTGAAAAGGTTTTAGGAAAGTCTCTTGAATTGCCAAGCACACAGGGTGGTGTAAATCTATCAGATCTTTAATATTATCGAGATTTTTGTAGAAGCCGCGACAATTCCATGAAATGAGGATTGCCATTATATTTTATCTTTGTTCTTTTGGTGCTGTTTTTTTGATTTTCGTGGAAGCAGATGTTTCGGGATATTCAGTCCGTCTTCCACTTCCATCTCAGAGTCTACGCCATCTGAACTTAGGTTCCCAGAGGAACTCACACTGGGATTTCTGACAGTTTTTAAATTTTTCTTTGTTTCTTTGTTCTTTTCAGTTTGGTTATCTTTCGTTTCTTTGTTATGTTGAGGTTTTAATATTGATACTATCGGTTTCTGCGTTTTGTTTCTTTCCTCATTTAGGATTGGCTGTTTGTTTGGTAAACCTATTGCTGTCTGTGTGGCTACTGATTTATAGGATTTTAATGCACCAGCATACGACAATTTTCGGGGATTCGCATCTGCGACTAGCTTCCTTGCTTCGACATAGGATATATTTTTAGTTATTTTCGCTGTCTGCACCTCTTTTTCGGATTCCCAATTTGGACATTGTCGTGAGTATGCTGTGTGGCTTCCTTTGCAGTTTGCGCATAATGGTTCAGCATTGCAATTTTCACTGTCATGGCCTTCCACAGAGCAACGTGCACATGTGATTTTGCCACGACAGGACATTTTCGAATGACCAAAGCGCTGGCACTGAAAACATCGCAAAGGGTTCGGTAGGTAAGGTCTTACGGGGAAGTACAAGTACCCAGCCTTAATACTTTTAGGTAGATCAGAAGATTTTAAGGTCAGGATTATATACTTTGTATTAATGAACTGACCCTCTTTACGCACTTTGATCCGCCTGGCTGCACACACATTTTGGCCAGACAACTCAGAGACTATTTCCTCTTCTGAAACAAAAAGGAGGTCCATCTCTGAGATAACACCACGAGAAAAATTTAGTGTTTTATGTGCTGACACATTAACATCGATTTGTCCAAGTTTCTTCAAGCCAAGGAGTGTTGCAGATTGGGTAGCTGATACAGTTTCGACGAGAAGATCTCCAGAGCGCAACCTTTTGATATTCTTAGGTTCGCCAATTGAAGACTGGATGTACTTTTGAATAAGGAATGGTGACAGCTTTTTGAGATTGCATGTAGAGTCGTTTCTAACAAGAAATTTTGGTGGAGTTGCTGGAGTTACATCTGGATTTGCATTTACAATTGTTTTTATTCTTTTTGACGCGTAATTATGTTCATTTGTGTTTGTTAAATTTGAGGATGCCATATTGAAAAGAAGTTAAGATTCGGACCCGGCAGCCCCACCCACCACGGAGTCCAACAAGGGGACGCAGAATCCTGAGCCAGGGTTAACCGGGTCTATACGCAATCTGAAGCCCCACAGTCAGCTTTCCAGAAAACAGGAACTCCCGAATGCTTATCCCCAAGCCACTAACACAAAGACTAGTGACCAGACGATTGAGACCCGTGAGGACGACAAGGTGACACCCGTTTAGCTGAAGCAGAGGCCAAAGCAGTGCGTTGGGGACAGTAACTCGCCCCTCAACTACCAGGACCCTCCTTTCCAGCGACACGGGTCTCCACGCACGGCAAACAGGTGGGCAGCCCCAACCTCCGAAGAGGAAAACCACAAGGGAGAAGGGAAGGCAGAAAATTTAAGCTTAGAGGAGGGGAGACGGAAAAGAGGATAGATCACTGGGGCTCCAGGGTCGTGACACCCGTCTCATCAAGAAGATGATCCCCTGAAGGGCTAGGGTACCTCGGGATTGCCACACCCGTACTCACGGAAGTGAGCCCCTGAGGGGCGATATCCAGGGGATGAGGTCGTATGAAATCAGCTAAAATCACAAGTGTTGAAACTAATATACAAAATTAAAATCAGTTCAGATGAGGTGATAAACACCAATATCTTTTAAATAGTGAAATATATTACGATTGACCTCTCTTCGATTAAATGGTCGAGAGTAAGTCACAGCTGTTAAAATATTTCTGACGAATACTATTAAAAGATGAACATTCAATTAAGAGGTGATGGACAGTTAAACATACACCACATTTTGAGCACAGGGGCCCATTGTCAGCATTTAAAAGATAGTTTTGGTGGGACCGATTCTTAGTCAAAACAACTTCCTCCTTACGTCTTCCAGTAAAATGCCAAAGTTCGATTCTAGGTTTCACGCTCTTTAATTTATTAAAAGACTGAACATCCCAAAACTGCTGCCATTTTCCCAATATCTTTTGCTAGATAAAACTACTAATGTCTCTGATAGGGATGAGGCGACTGGATATTTCAACAGCTGATTTTGCGACGACATCTGCCCGCTCATTGCCTTTTATACCGGTATGCCCGGGAACCCAGCAATAGAGAATTTCAAATCCGAGCCTTGTTAAGTTTAAGTTCAGTCTCAGGATATCAAAAATTACCGGTTTATGGCTGTTCGAATAAGCTTCTAAAGCTTTTAGCGCACTGTAGGAATCTGAATAAACTATAAACTTTTTCTGTCGTCGCTTTGATAGGTACAAAATTAAAAACAACTTTCTTTATGTGAGGTTGCCAAGCTAATTTAGAATGGTGGTGGTGGTGGTGGGTGAAATTTTGGCGCAAAACCAGAAATGATTATACTGCGCCAAACACAAGGTGATGAGATAAAAAGTGATATGGACAATGAAATTAAAATAGGTATGAATTAAACAAGTAGGTAAAAGAATGTACAAAATCCAGAGGATGAGGTCATATAAAATCAGTTAAAATCACAAGTCTTGAAACTAACATACAAAATTAAAATCAGTTTAGATGAGGTGGTAAACACCAATGTCTTTTAAATAGAAAAATAAGTTACGATTAACCTCTCTTCCAATTAAATGGTCGAGAGGTAAGTCACAGCTGTTAAAATATTTCTGACGAATACTATTAAAAGATGGACATTCAATTAAAAGGTGACGGACAGTTAAACATACACCACATTTTGAGCACAGGGGCTCAATGTCAGCATTTAAAAGATATTTATGTGTCATTCTGGTGTGACCGATTCTAAGTCTTGTCAAAAGAACTTCCTCCTTACGTCTTCCAGTAAATTTCCAAAGTTCGATTCTAGGTTTCACGCTCTTTAATTTATTAAAAGACTGAACATCCCAAAACTGCTGCCATTTTTCCAATATCTTTTGCTTTATAAAACTACTAATGTCTGTGATAGGGATGAGGTGACTGGATATTTCTACAGCTGATTTTGCGACGACATCTGCCCGCTCATTACCTTTTATACCGGTATGCCCGGGAACCCAGCAATAGAGAATTTCCAATCCGAGCATTTTTAATTTCAAGTTGAGTTTCAGGATATCAAAAATTACCGGATTATGGGTGTTCGAAAAAGCTTCTAAAACTTTTAGCGCGCTGTAGGAATCTGAATAAATTATAAACTTTTTCTGCCGTCGCTTTGATACGTACAAAAGTGAATGATATATTGCGGTAAGTTCAGCTGTTAAGACTGAGGAAGCGTGGTGCAAACTTCTGCCTTCTACATGGTCACCAATTACAAATGCCGTCCCAACGTGACAAGTTGACTTTGAACCATCTGTGTATATTGGAATATATTCTTGATATTTATACCTGTGATCAGCAAAAAGTTGGGTGTAGATGACATTGTTAGTGTGTTTTTTCATCTGATGCGAAAAAATTTCAAGAATCTGGATTCCTGCCTGTTCCCAAGGAGGAATTTCAAAGTATTGCATGGCTTGGGGGGATATATCAGACAGGGAGAGTTCCTCGATCAGAGGGCGAACTCTCAAAGAAAACGGAGGCACACAGGATGGCCGTGCATCAAATAAAGTGTCACAGCTGTTATCAGTCAAAGCTAGCCTATTAGGATTGTCAGGTTGTGATAAGATGCTAAAATAATGCAAGAGAGACAACTGCTCACGCCTCAAACTAAGTGATGGTTCATGGCAATCAACGTAAAGACTCTGAACAGGAGATGTCCTGAAAGCTCCAGAACAAATCCTCAGAGCTTGATGATGCACAGGATCTAGTTTTAGCAACACAGAAGACCGAGCTGATCCGTAGATAACTGAGCCATAGTCCAGTCTAGAGCGGACAAGCGCTCTATAGATGCGAAGCATGGAGCATCGATCAGCACCCCAGGAGGTATTCGCCAGGACTTTTAGTATATTAAGTGCTTTCATGCACTTCTTTCTCAGCTGTAAAACATGGGAAAGGAAAGTTAGTTTCTGGTCGAATACCATTCCTAAAAATTTTGCTTCAGGTGCAACTGGAATGATAGATCCATTAAGGTATAATTCAGGCTCAGGATGGAGACCTCTCTTTCTACAAAAATGCACGCAGACGGTCTTCTGTTCAGAAAACGTAAATCCCTGCTTGACTGACCATTCGTGGATCTTATTCAATGCGATCTGCAGCTGCCTCTCTATATGTCTCATATCTGCCCCTCGACAACTAATCTGGAGGTCGTCAACATACAAAGATCCTAAAATAGTTCGAGGAAGTTCTTTTAATACAGAGTTGATTTTCAGACTAAATAAAGTGACACTAAGAACAGAGCCTTGAGGCACACCCTCTTCTTGTTCAAAGCTTTTTGACAAAACAGAGCCAATCTTAACTTGGAAGGTCCTAGCATTCAAAAAATTCTGAATGAAAAATGGTAGGTTGCCACGCAAGCCACTATCATGGAGATCACGAAGGATCCCATACCTCCATGCCTTATCATAAGCTTTTTCAATGTCAAAAAAAATAGAGACAAGATGGTTTCTTCTAAGGAAAGCTTTACGAATAGATGTCTCCAAAAGGAGCATATTATCTATAGTGGTCCTTCCCTTTCGGAAACCACTTTGATAAGGTGATAGTACACTATTCTTTTCTAAGAAATACACTAGGCGGCTGTTTACCATCTTTTCAAACAGTTTGCATATGCAGCTAGTAAGGGCTATTGGCCGATAATTCGAGGGATTCCGCGAGTCTTTTCCTGGCTTAGCGATAGGAATGACAACAGCTCTCCTCCATGCACTGGGAAAAGTATGCTCCTTCCACACCCTGTTGTAAAGAGTGAGAAGGGCGTTCAGTGACTTATAGGATAGATGCTTCAGCATATCGTAGCTCACGCCGTCAAGACCCGGACAAGATTTGCGTGTCTGGAACAAAGCTCTCTTTAACTCAAGCATAGTAAAATCCCTATTGTAGGGTTCAGAGTTGGAGGAATTGAAAGCTATGGGATTTTTTTCGGAGCGCTGCTTAATAACAAGAAATGCGGGAGAATAATTTCTGCTGGAAGAAACGGCAGAAAATGTCTCACCAATAGTATTTGCAATTTCTTCTATGGAGCTAATCACTCGGCCATCTTTTTCCAAAAAGGAAAGTGAGTGGTCTTTATATATTCCACATGCTTTTTTAACTCTCTCCCAAACTCGTTTACTTGGTGTAGAGGATGTTATTCTTGACACATATGAAATCCAGGAATCCCTCTGGCTCTGCCGTCTTACTTTTCTCGCATTTGCTTTGGCTCTTTTGAATGCTAAATAGTTTCGCAAAGTAGGGTATCTGCGAAAGATTCCCCAAGCTTTTCTCTGTTTTTGAAGTGCTTCCTGACAGTCACGGTTCCACCAAGGTTTAGAATATTTTAGCAATTTACCCGATGTTCTGGGGATACAAAGCACAGCTGCCTGGTTTATAACATTAGTAATGTATTCCACAGCATCATCGATTTGCACATTTTCTACCATTTCCTCTGTGAGGTCAGCAACAGAAGAGAAGAGGTCCCAGTTTGCCCTTTCAAATATAAATCGAACGGGCCTTGGCATGGAGTTTGCTCCTCTTCGTGCGAGAGATACAAAGATGGGGTAATGATCGCTGCTGTAGAGATCATTGCCGACACTAAAAGTGCAATATGGCAGCAGAGATGGTGAACAAATGGCAAGATCAATAGCGTGGAATGTTCTTGTAGGCTCGTGGAAGTATGTGTCCTGCCCGGTATTGAGGAGACAAAGGCTGTGATCTTCGATCAGCTGCTCAATTTGTCTTCCTCGTGAATTGGTGTCTTTACTTCCCCATAGCGGACTGTGCCCATTAAAGTCTCCCATAAGAAGAAAAGGTTCAGGCAGCTGCTTTACAAGCTCATTTAAAAGCTCTTGATCAATGTGCTCATTTGGTGGCAAATAAACTGAAACCACGGAAAATACGATATTGAAATTTATCTGCACAGCGACAACTTGGAGGGATGTTGTCAGAGAAAGTGCATTGGATGGATAGTCCAGTGAGGTGAGGAGGCCCACACCTCCACTGGCACGCTCACCTGCAATATTATCTTTCCTGACGAAAGAAAACCTCCGAAGCTTTGCTGGCTGTTCCGGTTTCAGGTTAGTCTCCTGTAGAGCGAAGCATACAGGATGATGAGCATTCATGATATCTTTTATTTCTGTCAAATTTCGGTGGAAGCCGCGACTGTTCCAAGAGACGAGGGTGGCCATTATGATTTCTGTTTGTTCTTTCTGTGCTGCTTTTTAGTTTTTCGTGGGAGGAGATGCCTGGGAACTTCTAGACCCTCTTCTATTTCCATACTGTCTGAATCCACAGATTCCGAAATCATCCCATCAAAAGAGCTATTGCTTTGGCTTCTATTTTTATCAGTTGTTTTCTTAACGACATTTTTTGGCTTGCTTTGGATTACTGTGTCTTTTTTTTGTACAGTATGTGTGGGGTTGTCTTTTCTCTGGTTGCTTGTTATCTGTTCGTATTTATTTGATGAAGGCTGCGTAACGAATGATGTTTGGGTGGCAACTGTACGAGAAGATTTAACAGCAGTTGCGTAAGATGTATTTTGTCGCAGCTGTGTGCTTTGCACTAGTCTTCTGGCTTCAGCATATGAGATGTTCCTAGTAACTTTGGTTGCCTGAACTTCTTTTTCCGATTTCCACTTTGGACATGAACGAGAAAATGCTGGGTGGTCACCTTTGCAATTAATGCACAATGGCGCAGCGCAGCAGTTTTCACTATCGTGACCAACCAACGAGCATCGAGCGCACGTCAGGTTGCCACGACAGGATATCTTGGAATGGCCGAAACGCTGGCATTGAAAGCATCGCATAGGGTTTGGGATATAGGGTCTTACGGGACAGTTAAGATACCCAGCCTTTATATTCTTCGGCAGATCAGGCGAGTTGAAGGTCAGGATCACGTGTTTCGTGTCTATCAACTGACCCTCCTTACGCATCTTGATCCGCTTAGCAGCACAAACCTTTTGGTCAGCTAACTCGGAAACGAACTCTTCTTCTGAAACAAACAGAAGGTCGATTTCCGAGATAACACCTCTACAGAAGTTGAGTGTTTTGTGTTCTGACACAGATATCGGTACTTGTCCAAGTTTGGTTTGACGTGAAAGTGAAGCAGACTGGATGGCCGAAACGGTATCAATAAGCAGATCACCAGAACGGAGACGCTTTATGTTTCGTGGCTCACCAACACATGAATGAATGTACTTGCTTATTAGAAAGGGAGACATCTTTTGTAATTCACCAGAAGGACTAGAAACAACAAGAAAGCGAGGACAATTAGTTTCCTTGGCATTTGCATCGGTACGTGCTTTTTTATTAGTTGACGTTATAGGCGGATTCGAAACGACAGGACTAGATTCTGGATGACTTATAATATAAATTTTGTGGTTTTCCATAATGAAAGGAAAAAGATTCGGGTCCGACCGCCCCACCCACCACGGAGCCCAACAAGGGAACACAGATTCCTGTGTTAGGGCTAGCCAGACCTATACGCAAACTGAAGCCCCACAGTCGGCTTTCCCGAAAGCAGGAACTCCCGAGAGCTTATCCCCAAGCCACTGACACAAGGACTAGTGACCAGCCGATTGACACCCGTGAGGACGACAAGGTGCCACCCGTTTAGCTGAAGCAGAGGCCAAAGCAGTGTGTTGGGGACAGTACCTCGCCCCTCAACTACCAGGACCCTCCTTTCCAGCGACACGGGTCTCCACGCACGGCAAACACGTGGGCAGTTTTCTCGCCACTTCAGAACCAGAGACAAGGGCTGTTCCAGTCTGTCATAGCGAGCCCCAACCTCCGAAGAGGAGAACCACAAGGGAGAAAGGAAAGACGAAAGTTTCAGCTCAGAGGAGAGGAGACGGAAAAGAGGATAGATCACTGGGGCTCCAGGATCGTGATACCCGTCTCATCAAGAAGATGATCCCCTGAAGGGCTAGGGTACCTCGGGATCGCCACACCCGTACTCACAAAAGTGAGCCCCTGAGGGGCTAATTTAGAATGAATTATCACTCCTAGATACTTATACGTGGGAACCCAGGGAATTGGTTCACCGAGGAGTTGCAAGTTAGGTAAATTAGGGTATGCTCTTCGGATAAATAAGGTGGCAGCACATTTTGCGACATTGATTTTCCACAGTCCGAGCCAGAGCTCTAGGCTAGAAAGATAACTCTGCAGTGCAGAGATTACCGTGGAGATGTTGGAATGTTGTGAAATGATGGCTGTGTCGTCCGCATATAAAGCTAGATCGACATTTGGAGCTTTAGGAATATCATTAATAAAAATGTTGAACATTTGAAGCGAGATCAGACTTCCCTGTACTACACCTGCATAGATTCTACGGGGGGGGTTGAGTATTCGTGGTTAACTCGCACCCGGAAAGATCTTCCTCTCAGGTACGAGTTGAGAATTTTAATGAGTTGCGCCGAAAAAGCAAGCCGCTTGAACCTGTAAATAAGCCCGTCGTGCAAAGTCCTGTCAAAGGCTTTGGCGATGTCAAGACAGACAATTCCAGTTCTCTCGTTTACGAAAGCCTTCATGAATTAATTCGACTACACGGAATAACTGGTGTACCGTGGAGTGTTGAGGCCGGAAGCCAAATTGTTCCGGGATTATTAAATTTTGATCACGACCGAATTCATTCAGGCGATTAAGTAAAACAAATTCATATCCTTTCGAGAGAGAGAATCTGTAATTGGTCTGTAATTGACGGGGAGATTTAAATTTTGACCCGGTTTTGGAATAGGGATGACTGCGGCAATTTTCCAACAATCAGGAAAATAACATTTTTTCATCATCAAATTAATCAGAACAGTAATCCATATAATGAACATGGGGGGGGGAGTTTTGGATCATGCGATTCGAAATTGAATCGATGCCAGGTGCCTTTTTTGGTTTCATTTCTTGGATAAAGTCTAATACCTCCGTTGGGTCAGTTGGCCTGAGGTCAGAGGCGTGATAGGTTGTGTTAAAAACTGTTCAACACGTGAGTGTATGCGCCCCTGTGTAACCGGTCGGTTACAGTAGGCATCGTTATTTGGAGTGAACTGTGTAGCAAGGCTGTCAGCTAAAGCTTCAGCCTTTTCAGCATCTGTGCGCCATCGGGCGGCTGCGCGCCAAACCGATCCGTCGTTAGTCGTTAAGGACTCTATGTAATGCTTCCACTCAGCCTGTTTTAATAGGCGGGTTTCTGTCCTAATCTCGTTCTGTAGTCTGCGAAATTGAACACGGATATTGGGATCTCGTGATCTTTGCCAAATTTTTCGCAGGTAGTTGCGCTGCTTAATTTTGAATTTAGTCTCAGGTGGGAGTCTAGCGCCCGGATGAGTGATAGGTTTCCAAGCCGTAGCACTCGCTGCTTTTAATATGGACTCCAGATTTTTGATACACCTGTGAAAGTCCGCATTGCTGGAAATTTTGATAGGGGGGTAGCTGTACGTTCCAAAAGAAACCGAAAATCGTCCCAATTTGTAGACTTGCTCCTGTAATTCTGAGTATCGATTTTGAGTATCTAAGGTAATCAAAACAGGGTAGTGATCAGAATCAAGTTCCTGAATCACTTTAATTTCATGCCGAAAATGAACATTATAAAAAGCAGCCAGATCAAGAACTGCGGGGGACCCTCTAACAGGGTGATAAGTCGGGGCAGTAGGAGCTATGATCTGTACGTGGGAGCTCTGAGCCCATGAATTTAGTTTAAGGCCATACCGGTTTCTGTTTGTACAGAACCATGCGGTATGACGTGAATTTAGACCACCAGCAATGATTAGGTGATTTGAAATTGTTAATATTTATCAAAATCACTGACAGGAAAAATATTCCTCCCACGGGCAGATCCTTGTGGGGGGAGGTATGCCGAAACAACAGTAAGGGGGGAGAATTTTGAACAAAAATTTGGATAATTGTCGCTTTTAGATGTTCCGAATCGGGGGGGACCATGTGATGCCTTATTGAACGCTTCACATAGATGCATGTGCCACCATTTGCGTGTCTGCCGTATGACACCCTGTCTGTCGAGTAAATGTCATAAATCCCTATTCTGGGAATTAATTCTCTCTGGGATAAAATGGGTCTCTTGGACCAAAAGTACATTAAGATCCTGCTCTGCAATAAAATCTCGGACTTCACTGATCTTATTCTAAAGTCTATTAGCATTCCATGTACACATGGACAGTGTGCCTTTGGAAACAACACTTTTTACATTTGAAGAATTGAATTTTAGGCCGTAAAATAAGGTTCTGCAATTATATCAGGAGACATGGGCCGAATGTTTAGCCAGATTAATCTGAAAGCGCAATATAGCTTTCATAAATATAAAACGCTCTCATTAAGGCGACCGCCTGCCTTAATATAGGCATAGCCTTTTTGAAAGCGAGTAGCAGAATATGCTTATCTACCGCTGGGTCGCGGGAGATGTCGATTAAGCATTTTAGAGTGGAGGCGAATAAATCGTCCGAGTCAGCACTCTCTGCAATGGTGGCAGCACTTTTAGCTGTCACCAGCAGTGTTGGACGACTATGCAAATTCACCAAACTCCTAAATGCAATGCTTCATCTACAGTACTTTCCGGCCAATTGGAAGACAGCTAGCATCACTCCAATCCTAAAACCCGGAAAAGACCGAACGCAAGCTGCCTCGTACAGACCGATCAGCCTGCTTTCTACATTAAGTAAAACAGCTGAAGCTGTAATATTTAAGAGAATCCTAGATTTCCTACAAGATAATAATATCCTGATTCCGCAGCAATACGGGTTCAGAAGAAAACATTCAACTACCCACCAACTTTATCGTGTAACGGAAATGATCACTAAAGGATTTCAAAGAAAACTCATCACCGGAGCACTCTTTCTCGATATTTCCAAAGCCTTTGACTGCGTATGGTTACAGAGCCTCACATACAAAATGATCACTCTGGGTTTCCCAGATTACATCATAAACCTCACTAATTCCTATCTTTACGATAGACACTTTGTCGTTCGTTATAACAATACTCACTCCACACGTAGAGAAACTCTTGCAGGTTTACCGCAAGGTAAACCTAAACCTGCAACTCTCACCGACCCTTTTTTCTATTTATACGAACGACATCCCACACTCCCCCCTCACTACACTAGCACTTTATGCAGACGATACGGCGATCCTTTACCAAGATACGTCGATGGCCTCAGTCGTCCACACATTACAAGAGCACATACATTCACTAGAGTCCTGGATGCTCAAGTGGAAGATCAAAACTAATGTGGAAAAGTTAGAAGCAGTGTACTTTACGTACAAAAGAAATATTGACTTAAACCTCACCCTCAATATGTATGGAGTCAACATCCCCTGGGCTAATCAAGTAAAATACCTTGGCGTCATATTGGACCAACGACTCACATGGACCCCACACATAACATATATTTTGAATAAGTTTCGTGGCACTAAAGCTTTACTCAACCCCTTAATTGCCCGAAACTCCGTTCTTTCTATAGAAAACAAAATTCATGTATACAAATCCATGTTGCGTCCCATCATCACTCATGCCTGCCCGGTCTGGGGATACATGTATAAAAGCAGACTGAAAAAAATGCAACAAAGTCAAAACATCACCTTAAGGAGGCTAACAAATAGTCCATGGTTCGTCAGAAACGACGCAATCCACAATGAACTAGAAATTAAAAAAATTAATGTATTCATTGAAAAAATAAATGTATTCATTGCAAAAATAGCCAAAAAATGCTTCAAAAATATCAGGAAAATCAGAAATGAAACAATCCCAGAGTTAAACTACGACTATCAGGACGAGGAGAACAGAAAAAGGCCAGGAGCCGTATTATTGCATTTGCATAACTTAACGTAAAATATTGCACTTGTATCACTGGATAATACTTGTAATGAATATTAAAAAAAATATATATATATGTTATATAAAAAAATATATATGTTATATATAAGAAATATGTATAAAAAATATATGTTATATATAAAATATATATATATGTTTATATCGACTTTTCAGTTAATCATATATATTAGAAAACTCCCCCCCAAAAATGATTAAAACATAGTAAAATAAGCCTTCCTTAGCCATGATTCCTCTGACAATTGCTTCTTCAGCCCTAGGTGAGTAAAATGCGCACAGAACCATAAGACAGCAGACTGCCCGACTGAAGGAAGACTGGAAAATCCAACTTGTGCCAACTGCTTCAAAAATCATCCTGCTTCGTACCGTGGATGTGAGAAATTTCCTAAGCTAAAAAATAAAACATTAAGTCAACCAACTAGCATAATTCCGCAACAAACAAATAGTACAGTAAATAATACTGTAAACCCAGAAAAGAGTTATGCTCAAGCACTTTCAAAAAGCCAACCAAAAATTCAACCAACAGTTGCAGTAAATAAAAATATTAATAATAGCCCAAACCAGCTAAACGATATCTTTTCAACCATGAAAGAGCTCTACAATATTTTCGGCAATGGAAAATTATCAAAATTCATGTCATTAATAAAAAAAGAATCTAAATCAGCTTAGGTCAGCAGAAATACCCATGGAAAAGTTATTTTTATTCTTCTCTATCTGTGAAGAAACTGAAATATTTGGTAATGTTTAGTGTGCTGAATAATTTTTCTATCGTTACATGGAACGCAAACGGTCTATTTCACAAACTTAGTGAACTTAGGGACTTTATAAATGAGTACAGCCCCAGTATTGTCCTTATCCAAGAACACAAGTTTGGCCCAAATTTTATTTTCAGTACTGCCAATTATGAATTATACAGGCAAGACAGACAGAACAACACAGAATCAACTAACTGCAGGAGGAGTGATTATTCTGGTGAAACGCTCCATCCCTCATTACTACACACCAATCACACAGCCTTTAGCCTCAGAGGCGGTGGCTATCACAGTCATTCCAATGCACGAACGACCAATCACATTTGTCTCCATCTATGCCAGAATCCCCCCACACAACTACAGAAATTACATTTGATTTAGATGTAATTTTCAAACTCAACAGTAGAGTCATAATAGGTGGAGACTTTAACGCAAAACATAACGCCTGGAACTGTGTTAAAAACGATTTCAGAGGAAAAGTCCTCTACCAATTTGCTACCTCCGCCAATATCAAAATCGCAGCTCCAGATCACCCAACACACTACAGTAGAAACGCTGCTACAATTCTAGACTTCTACCTCATTAAGGGGGATATTCCCTCTTATAAAGTGGAAGTCCTGAACGATCTTTCATCTCATCATAATCCAGTCCGGATGGACTTTGATAGCAGTTACTGTAGTACACAACAACACCGAGCTTTTATTACAAACTGGCATAATTATACCAGAGCTCTTAAGAACACACAGTACACTCCAAAATCAGTACAAAATGAGGATGAGTTAGACACGTTAATCCAGGATTTCACAGAAGACCTAAAACGAGCCTTAAACCAAAATAGCAAGCCAGCAAAAGATAAGAAAATGCATAATACAAAACTAAGAGAATTAACAAAAATATATATATATATATATATATATATATGCTATGAGAAAGAGATGGCAGCAAACCAAATATCCTGATGATAAAATTTTACTGAACAGATTGCATCAACAAGTCAGGACTCTTTCTAAACAACACACACGAAAATGCTGGGCTAATGCACTAGATTCTCTTTCATCAGATGATAATTCTATCTGGAAAGCAGTTTCTAGTTACAGAGAAAGCCATAAGAATATTCCCCCGCTAACTGGCCCCTCAGGAGTCGCATACACAGAAATTGAGAAAGCTGAGTCGCTTGCCGATTACTACGCTTCTCAATTTACCACAAACAACATATCACACCCACAAACAGAACTCACAGTTTCGCAAACCTTATCACATTATTTTGCAAATACAAACATACACAACACAATTCCAATCAACCCTGCTAATGTATTTGACTATATCGAGAAACTTAAAAAGAAGAAAAGCCCTGGAATAGATGGAATTTGCGTCAATATGATAAAGAAAATGGCATTAATGATGTTTTGCCGACTTATTAAAATTATCGAAACCATCATCGAACTGAGATATTTTCGGAAAAAGTGGAAAACTGCTATCATCTCACCGATTCAAAAACCAGGAAAACGGGCCAATCATATCACTTCATATAGGCCAATCAATCTCCTGCCCATTCTGAGCAAAATAACTGAGAAAGTTTTTTTTTTTCACTTGATTTCGACGCTTAGACGCTGAGCTGGTGTGATTATTTCGTACCTGATTCGTCTATTCTTGATTATTTACAAAAATTAATTGAGCTACTAATTTGTGATGAGCTTTATGAGTGTTTTTGTGCATTATTTTCACCGAGGATATTATAGTCTGCTTGATTACGGTGGATTACCTGCATTTCATTAGTGTGTGCCATTTTCGCCCCGGGAATCACGTGGTGATGGATGGAAGCGATACACTGCCGATTTCTGCAACGGATGTGGTTAATCTGATTAAATCAAAAGTCTCTGCAATTCCAGATGAAATTATTTCATTTTGCGATCGATTACTCGGACAAGGATGGTGTGAACTTATCAACGCGGATACATTATCGTTACGGGACTACCTGAACGTGCTTCAATTAATTGATAGACTGAAATGTGGTTCTGTTGCCTTTGAAATGGGATTCCAGGATAATTATGATAGTGCCAAATCGGAACAGGAAAAAATGGAATTAGCGTCCAAACATCAGATGAGAGCCGGCATCATCGAAGGACTCTTACAGTTATTGAAAGGTAAATGCGAGACTTATGGAACAATCAATCCTGTGGTTATTAATCTGTCTGCCTCTGAAATTTCTAATAAGCCTATCGAAAATCAGATTAAAACTGTTAAAAATGAGTTGATTAACATGAAAAATGTTTCCAAAGATAATGTTAAAATTGTTGATAATGGTATTATTACTGTAAATGATATTAATGTTAGTGATGTTGCCCCAGAGCCCAAAAGGCCTTCTAAAAAAATAAACGTTCAGCCACTGAGCTTGTAGACACTGATGGCTTCATCCAGCCAAAAAATCCGGCCAGGCCATCAAAAATTGTAAAATGCAATGTGGATGTAAATGTTAAAAATAAATTTGACATACTAGATAATGTGGATAACATGGATATACAGGGTGAGCAGGAAGTCGTAGAAATCCTGCCACCTAAAGTAAAATCTATCATGGTCAAGCCCAGCACTAAATTATCTGATTTTACTAAGCAGCTAAAAGCTGACACTAAGCTGGAATTTGCTGCTAAGATTAATGGAGAATTTTTAAAAATATTCCCTAGGACCGAATCTGATCATAGGGATATCACCAGATACCTTACAGAAAGGAGTACTGATTACTATTTAATAATCAAAAAAGAGGATAAACCTATCAAGGTTGTTTTGCGGGGTCTCCCGATAGACTGTCCCCAGGAGGAAATTCATGAGGAACTAGAAGCATTAGGCTTTAAGGTCAAGAAGGTGGCCCAAATGCACAGAATTAAAACCAAAGCCCCAATGCCACTCTTCCAAGTTCAATTAGATAACAGACCTGGGGTCGATAAGATATATGATGTTAATTATTTTATGTGTTTTTATATAACTGTATCTACATATAATGCCTCAGGACATGCAGTGTCACAACTGCCAGCACTTCCATCATTCGGCTGAAAACTGTAACCTTAAGCCCCGTTGCGTCAAATGCGCAGGGCCTCATAAAACTGAAAATTGCAAAGAAAAAAGACTTGAAAATGTGTACTGTTGCAATTGTAAACAGCCTGGGCATACCGCGAACTATCGTGGATGTCCGAGGTTTCCAAAGCCTACTAAAAGTGCTGGAAAAACTGTAAATAATGTAACTAACGCTAAGAGTGAAAGCACTACTGGCATCAAATCTGGTATTAGTTATGCTAGTGCAGTTAAAGGTATTAATAAGGCCAATGAACAGCATCTGACCCTGTTATATATGCTGAAAATCTACGTTAATTCTGGAAAAAATGATATGTCATATGCAAAGCAAAATAATAATTTCCATAAGGAAATAGTTGAGAATTTTACTGACACCTTTAAATTTGTCAAAGAGTTATTTGGAGTCTTTAAAGGCTTCTCTTTCTCTAATTGCATCCGTAAAATTACTAATAGGATGCCTGAGCTACAGGCAACTGAAAATGCTCTTCATAAGCTGTTCATATTATTTGAAATCTTTGAAAGTGTATTTGGTTTGCAAAATGCTGTTTAATGTATAGTAATGTCAATAGTACTGTAAACATTATTACACGGAACGCAAACGGTGATGGATAATCTTACCGATCACGACTTAAGAAGTGAATTTACAGAAGATTGTCAGAGCAAATCAGAAGAATGTTTAGATGACCTAAAAGGTCTATTAAATCAAGAGGACTTAAGTAAAAGTTTTAAGAAAAATATTAAAAAGTGTTTTCATAGACTTTTAGATATTATAACTAAACAGAACTTAAAAATAGCGAACATACAGGGACAACTAGAACAGACCCAAAATGTAGAAGACTATCTACAGGGCCTAGCGGAAACAAAAGAGACTTATGCAGCAAAAGCTGCGAAAAATAGAAGTAGGTCCAGAAGTAGATCGAAGTCACGATACAAGAGACCAAATGAGGAACACATACTTTTAGTGTACCCCAAGGATAAAAAAGCAACCTCAGAAGAGGTAAAAACTAATCTAGTGACCAATATCAACCCCGACACGCTTAAAATAGGGGTCAAAAGACTCACCAAAATCCGCAGAGGCGGTGTCCTAATAGAAATGAACAAAAGAAAGGAGATCTAAATCTTAGAAGAAGCAATAAAAGAAAACCAAAAATTAAAGAAAATAATGGAGCCTAAAAGACCAATAAAATTAAACCCCCGCATAATTATCTATAAGGTAGACAAAGATATCTCAGGGGAAGGTCTAAACGATTATCTAATTAAGCAAAACATAGAATTAGAAAACGCAGATATAGAAGTAAAGTTAAGTATGAACGCGAAGTATGGTACGAAGTGGGTTATCAGCATAGATCCAAACTCCTACCAAAAATTAATGAAAACGAAAAAGGTTAATATTCAGTGGTCGCGTAAGAACATAAGAGAATATCTTAAAATAACGCAGTGTATAAATTGCCTAAAATTTGGACACACAAAAAGAACGTTCAATATGGAAAAATGTTGCTCAAAATGCTTGAACCAAGGACACATTCACTCAGAATGTAAAGAAAAGGAAAATAAGTGCGTCAACTGTAGTCACGCAAACGAAATTCATAATTTAAATCTAGACAGGAAGCATATCAGCTTTGATAAAGGGTGCGCATGCAAAGAAAGAGAGCTAGAAAATTTAAAACGAAGAATAGATTATGGACTTAATTAAAATAACGCAACTAAATGTACAGCACTCAAGGAGTGCAACACAACAACTAAGACAAGAATTAGAAATAAAGACTAAAATAAAATTTGCATGCATACAAGAACCATATGTTCTAAAAAACAAAGTGAGCGGATTCCCATTAAGATATAGAATCTACCACGCAAAAGAGAATGCAAAAGCAGCGATAATAGTGACAGACTCAAGTATTCCAATACTGGAACTAAGTACAACACCACAAGTAGTAGTAATAAAAGTGGAAGGAGAAACTCCATTCATTCTAATATCAGTTTATTGTCCTCCACACGACAGCATGGACGGCACATTAGCGATGCTAGAAAACTCCATGCAAAACATGGACACAGAAAATATAATAATTAGTGCGACTTTAACGCCAAAAGTAGGGTATGGGGTTCTCCGATTACGGATCCCAGAGGCTCCAAAATTCAGGACTTCGTAGCAGCACATGACATGCGCATAATGACTCGGACAGTCCCCCAACTTTCACAGGTTCCCGAGGGAACTCATGGATAGGTCTTACAATATTAAGAAACAAAACAGGACTTAGAATCGAGAACTGGAAGATAGCAAAACGTAATACGTTGAGTGACCACAACGCAATTAATTTTGAAATTAATTTAAAATTTCTAGTTACAAAAATAGGACTAAGAATGAAAAGAAGCCACACAGACTGGCTCAAACTTAAAGAAGATACGTTTCAAATAATGTCTAAAGATTATAATTTAAGTACACATAGCGACATAAATGAGACAATAAAAAGCATTTCGAATAATTTAAAAGCAGCATATCTAAATGCGCTGCTCCCAAAATATAAAATTCAAAGAAAAGTGACGCGAAAATCGAATTTGTGGTGGAATCACCAATTAAAACAAGAAAGGAAAGAATTAAGAAAACTAAGACGGGCGTACCAAAACTACACAAAATGAAGAAAGAAAGGACAAAAGAGCACGTTACAAAAGAGCAGAAGCGCAATATAAAAGAAACATAAATTTAGCGAAACGCAAATCATGGGAGAACTATTGGAATACTCTTAAAATAAACTCCCCATTTGGCACGTACTTCGACATAATAAAAGGAAGTTTCTTCCAACCCCTCAAGGTAAGTCGTTTAAACCTAAATCAACAGGGATGGACAAACAACTTAGAGGAAACAATTGCGCAAATAACAGAGTTCCATTTTCCACAAGACCCGGATAACTCCGACACAGGGGAGCACTTAAGAATTAGAGAGGAGGCCAAGAATAGCCCGGAAACAGATAATTACGACCTCTTCACATTAGAAGAAATTAGAACAATAATAAGAACAACCAAAAAGGGCAAAGCCCCAGGACTAGATGATCTTTCAATAGAGATTATCTAGTCCTGGGGCTTCAATGATAGCAAATGAGGGACTCTTCCAAGCAATATTAAATAAATGCTTAGAAATAGGTTACTTTCCCGAAACATGGAAAGAAGGGAACTTAGTGCTTTTTCAGAAAGAAGGAAAAGTTAATCAACCCCAGGAGCATATCGCCCCATATGCCTATTTTCGGCATGGGGCAAGGTACTGGACAAACTCTTAGCTAAAAGGCTAACTCACTTTCTTGTAAGCACAAAGGCATTAAACGCTAATCAATATGGCTTCTTGCGAGATAAAAGCACAATAGACGCAGTAGAGGGTCTTATGAAACAAATAGACAACAATAGAAGAGAAGGATTACACACATGTGTAATTTCCCTAGATGTGGCCTCAGCCTTCAATAACCTCTGGTGGCCGGGGGTTCTGGGAAGACTAAAAGCCCTACAATGCCCGAGGAATCTTTACGCAAAGGGGGCCCCTCAAGGTTCAAACTTGGGTCCAATACTATGGAATGTTGTGGCAGATACAGCATTATCGCTAGATTTAGGGGAAAGTGTAAATATCCAGGCCTATGCAGACGATTTCATATTAATCATAAAAAGAGGTAACAGGCTGACTCGAAGACCATGCGCATAAAGCACTAGAAATAATAGATCAATGGAGTAAGAAGTATAAACTTCAATTCAGCGTGGAGAAAACAAAGTTAATATTGTTCCCCAAAGGAACAAAACTCCACAGATCCCCCCCCCCAAGGATTAAATGGAAGGGAACGCCGATTCCAAGAAAAGATAGCCTAAAATACCTGGGCTTCACGTTAGACTCCAAAAATACCTGGATACCACACCTAAAAATATTAAAAGACAAGACCTAGATTATGATCAATAAATTAAATAATATAATTACTAGATCATGGAACATGAAAGGACAACTAATAAAAACTCTTGCGAGCGAAAGAATGATCCTCTATGGATGCCCAGTATGGTATACAGGGACACTCGTTACGGAGAGACGGGGACGCCCTAACTTTACCGTTGTGGTTATACGGGCATAGTCCCACGCCCTCCTCCTTGTTTGTTCTTATCAGCTCCACCACAGCCAAGGGAGCGGACAAGCCAGTACCAGTACGGTCCCTGTCGAGCCTGATCCCATCCTAGGTACAATACCCGGGTTCTAGTCCTGTGAAGAATAAAGTACAATAGTACCTGATATTTTACCCCCGTGGTTGAGACTGTCTAAGTACAGATCCTAGCCAGTACTTCCAGGAATTCTCCTGAGTCAACCCCCGGGGGGAGGTATACAGGGACAACGCGACAAAAGCAAAAATTATCCAAAATACAAAGAGGAGCGCTTCTAAGTATAACAAAAGCATATTCGACCACGCCGACATCGGCACTTCAGGTTCTTTCGGGTGTACTACCCCTAGACCTAAGAGCGGAAATGGAACAAAGAGTTTACAGACTCATTCATTTCAAAGAAAATATAA
>KK120984.1:15926-31612 GCA_000611955.2 Stegodyphus mimosarum | reverse complement strand
GAGCGTCTTCCGAAAACCCATATTCATCCGGCTAGAGTAAAAAGCATAAAATGGGGAAAAGACCCCCCAAAAGGAAAAGACCTAGAAGTCTACACAGACGGGTCAAAACTCGATAACAAAGTGGGAGCGGCTTTCGTAGCCTTCAAGAACGACGAGGAAATACACAAAGAGCTTTATAGATTGAACGATGAAGCCACAGTGTACCAGGCCGAAGTATTAGCACTCAAAAGAGCGCTATTATGGATTGTGGTGCTTGCAAAGTCTACACGACAGCTTAACAAGGGTGTACACGGATCCAGAGCACACTTCAAAGTCTGAACTGCACAGATCAAAGGTCAAGAAGTATACTTAGCTTCAAGGAAATAATAAACACAATAAATTCCAACAAAGGTTTGGAACTAAATTGGATAAAAGCTCACGTAGGGAACAAAGGGAATGAAAGGGCGGATCAAGAAGCTAAAAGAGCAACACAAAAGTTAGAAATAGACATCCAAGTCCCCCTATCAGAACAGGCGGCAAAAACCAAAATCCTAAAAGAATTTCTCGACATCTGGCAAACCAGGTGGGAGGAAGAGGAGACAGGAAGACATACCTATATCTTCTACCCGAAGACGCACTAAAAAGACTCAGGGCGGACCACTTATTGGTCCAACTTCTAACCAACCATGGTTGCTTCCCAAGCTACTTGGAAAGGTTCCACAAACAACATGTGCGATGCGCATGCGGTACAAATGGGTCACTGGCAAACGCCTCCCACTACCTCTACAGATGTCCGAAGATATCAGGCATAAGAGACAAAGTTCTTCCAAAAATTCCAAGTCCACAAATTCCAGCGACAAGTAAAAGACATCTAATGGCGATGAAGGAGATAATGAGAGCAGTACAAGACCCATCAAATAGAATCATAATTACGTAGACACAAGAGACAGACCCTGCATGGTCGATTTCAATTGTAAATATGTAAATAGTTTTCTTTACGTTAAATTAACAGGTTACTAATTGTAATAGTAATTGTAACTCCTAACTTACTAAAAGTAACCGTAGTATGTTTCTTAATTTCATTGATTAACTTTAATTATATTTGTAACCATTTAATATAACTTTGTAATGTTTAATAATAATAAAATTAATAAATTTAAATAAAAGATGGCCCGGGGGCCCAGATTAAACGATTCGTTGGAGCTACATTACTCTAACGGATTCTCCAGTCAGAGAGATCGCAGTGTGGTGCTTGCAAAGTCTACATGATTGCAAGCAGGAGAGATTTCGCCGTAAAGGCCCTTTCGTATACGCAGAATAGCCGAAAGACTTTATAGGGACTTTATTAATTATGACACACTGACCAGTCTCCTCCTGTGAGTTACGGAGTGGTGGGATTGCCATGGTACACAATGGTATCAGCAGTATCTGGTAGCTTAGCCACTTCTCTCCTCTGCAAAAGCAGTTTGGAGATTTCGCCAAGTGCCGACGTGGATTCAAACACCACATCTGGCAAGGCAACCACGTCATCAGTAATCTCTCTGACCCACCCAAAGGTGAGTCATCCCACAGTTGCGTCATCGAGACGCAGGAGTGGCGTACAAATGTTGATTGATTGTTGCCTTCGGGCAGGTTTCACTGAGCCAGACAAGTCGTGCTTGATTGATTGCATCATGACCTGAAATTAGAATATTTTGCAAGCTTCCTAAATAAAGCAAACAAAAATTCTTCCTAAAAGCCCTGGAATGTAACAATCTTACATACGTTGGGACTTTTCACTATGAGCTTCTCTATGAAGATAGACCGTTCGCGGCTTACATGTTAGACACTAATTTCCCAACCTAAATATGGAAAATCTCAACTATGTAAATATCTACTGTAAATATGCAATGTATATAGTTATTTTATTAGTTTATATTTAATTTTCACTTAGCCAAATTTGAAGTTCTCATAAAATACTATCATCAAATCAGGAGCATGCATTTCTATCACGTGATAAAGGACTCACGGAAACCCGCCAAAGAAATAATGCCTCAATCTGCCAAGAGATGCAGCCACTCGCGATGATCCCTGCGATCCTCGTTACTCCCTCTGCCAAGAGATGGCGCCACAAGTGACGACCCTACTCTGTAGTTGCATCCAGATTAGCTACGCTTCACCCGTGATGTCTGGGCATTCTCTTACTAATTAACTCATGTAAATATCTAATTAGCTCATGTAAATGTTCACTTCCAGGTTTACATACTTCAAGCGAGGCGGCACACAGCGGCAAAAACCTGCCTGCTAAGCCCGCCACACAGTGGAACCAGGAACCAGGATCATTACTGCTAAAGCATTCTGCCTAGTGCAGCCGAGGGTGTACCTTAAGTTGCATCCAAAAGTTCTACCGTAACAATGTCAGATGAGATTGCTTTTTTGCGGAGCTGTGTTTTTTCTTGCTTTAGGTGGATTACTGATATACTTGTGTGTGTTCAACATGTCTGAAAGTTCGCCTCAAGATATTATTTCGCCCGATACGGAAAATTTCCCCCCACTCGCTGAGCAAAATGGTGCGGTGGCTGCTAAGCCTACCTCGTGGTCTGACCGTGTCGAAATGGAAGTGATGGATACTGGCTCGGCTGTAAATGATGTTAATCCTGTGGCTGCCCTGCCGGGCGACGAAGTATTACTATCAAATATTGAAAACGTGGATACCGAAAACATATCTTTAGTGCTCAAACTTGCGAATATGGATATCTCGTGTGTTAAATCTTTTAATGAAGCTAAACGCGTCAGTGTTACAAAATGCTTCGGCAAATGTGTGAACAAGCTTCGCGCTGTTATTAAACACAATAATGAATTATGTGAACGACTCTCCCCGCGGATTACGGAGGATACTCTGCGCGAAATACAGAACGATAATTCTATGTTCCAGCAAAGTATTACGCTTCTACAAGGTAAGTGCGCTATATTACTCGCTAGTTGTGTCAGTTTGCCTGACGATAATTCTGTAAATAACATAATTGATAATCACAGTGTAATTTTAATGTTAATGCTAGTAATAAGAGGAAGATGCCTAACATCTCCTCCGTTAATGACGGATTCAAGAAGCCTAATAAAACGGCTAAAGGTGTTCGGCTCACCAAGCCCCAAGCCACTCTCTTTCTGCAAAATAAATTTGTTAGTCTCAGTGTTAATACTAATAGTGCTAATAACAGTACTGAAGCCACTGGCGGTTGAAATGCGCTTTAGCCCACTGCTTGCCGGCGATTGTTTTTGAATGAGCAATAAACGCGCCAACATGGGTAACTCCGTATAACACGTGTACGTTGCCTACATTGTGCAATTCGCTGAAGTTTTTTTTTAAGTTTAAAAGGAACGCTGTGCACATGGCATTTTCTTGTAATTTATTTTCGTTATTTTAACTTATTTTGTTCATTTGTGCACGTTGCCTACATTGTGCAATACGCAGATTTTTTTTAAGTTAAAACGGAACGGTGTGTACATGGTATCGTTTGTAATTTTAATGCCCTTTTGAAAAAATCCTTCTTTCTTCGATGCCATTTTGTTACGTTTTCGCGGAGCGTGTCGGGAAAGTTATGTAACGGCATTAAATGTGTAAGTATTACAACATAAAATGTAAATAATTAATTTAAACCTAACTGGCAAATATTTTAATGATCATAATGTTCGTTTTGCATATTTTATTATCTTTTTGTGTGCAACAGTTTCCATACTAATTTACGCTTTAGAATTCTATGTTTTGTTTACAATAGGTTTTCGCGGAGCGTGTCGGAAAGGTTGCAATTGCATTTTCATCCCACTGGCTTGGTAAATTCCAATAATTCTATTGAAGTAAATGTATCTGATAATGTTGATGTAGGTGAAAATGCGCTTTAGCCCACTGCTTGGCGATGTTTTGAAAATCGCCAATTCGGCGCGTTTCTGCGAAACGTCTTTGCAATTGCAACCTTCCCGACACGCTCCGAGAAAACCTATTGTAAACAAAACATGGAATTCTAAAGCATAAATTAGTATGGAAACTGTTTCCACAAAAAGATAATAAAATAATATGCAAAACGAACATTATAATCATTAAAATATTTGTCACGTTTAAATTATTTATTTACCTTTTAAGTTCTAATACTTACACATTTAATGCCGTTACAAAACCTTCCCGACACGCTCCGCGAAAACGTAACCAAAATGGCATCGGAGAAAGAAGGAATTTTTTTTAAAAGGGCATTAAAATTACAAACGATACGATGTACACACCGTTTCGTTTTAACTCAAAAAAAATCTGCGAATTGCACAATGTAGGCAACGTACACAAATGAACAAAATAAGCTAAAATAACGAAAATAAATTACAAGAAAATGCCATGTGCACAGCGTTCCGTTTTAACTTAAAGCACAATGTAGGCAATGTGCACAAATTAACAAAATAACCAGCTTTCATACACCAATCAATCACGTTTCCCTTGCACTTCCAATAAAGTAATAAATGTACATGTACATTCACTCACCTCTCTCAGCATCACAGCTAAATCCATAGCGACTTGGTATTTAGCGAAATATACGTATGAAAATAGCAAACACTCAATAGAAAAACACCGCATTCAAAGAATAAAACGAGAACTGAAATAACTACTCAAATTAACACGTAAGCATTTCGAATAAACCGCTACGTCATCTCACATTACCAATAAAACCTTTCTTTATAAAATAGGAAATACGCATGCGCGAAAGCTACATGTTTCCGTAGCTTCAAAATACCCAGTCAGCCATTTCGCGGATATACGGAGTTACCCATGTTGGCGCGTTTATTGCTCATTCAAAAACAATCGCCGCCAAGCAGTGGGCTAAAGCGCATTTGGGCCGTTGAACCGATCACCCCAGAAGATCACAGAGTGCTGAGCAAATATTTCCTTACAAATTCCATAGAACACTTTGTTATAAATCCGAAGCATAAAAAACCTGTTAAGGTCTTAATAAGAGGACTCTCAATAGATTCAGAAATAGGTGTTATTGCCGAGGCTCTGCGGGCTCTTAATTACAATGTCAACAAAGTTGTTCAGTTGATCTCGATTTAGAACTAAAGCAGCAATGCCACTTTTTCAGGCACAAATTTTCCCTCATAAAGATTTTAAGTATATCTCGAAGAATAAGGTGCCACAATGTCATAATTGTCAAAAGTGGCACCATTCTTCCGAGAATTATCACGTTGCGCTTCGATGCGTGAAATGCGCTGGCCACGATAAAACCAGGGACTGCAGCCTTAAGGGCCGGTTAGAAAATCCTGTTTGTGTGAACTGTCTTGGGCGGGGTGCCCTAAGTTTCCATCTATTAAAAAACAACAGAAATCTTCTCTGGTAAAGCCAGGTTTAAGCTTTGCAAAGGCCGCCTTAGGTAGCGGCAGTAATACTAGTGAAGCCCCTAGAGCCTCAGCCCCAAAAGTCGCTTCGGTTGCTGACAGACAGGCCCCTCAAACGAACAATTTTATTGCTAATAATGTATCACAAGGTGTTAGCCATGTATTAAACATGAAATCACCAGTAAACACTGTTCCTAATTCTGGTCAAATCCGTCAACAACCCACTGCAATTATTAACACATTCTGACTTATTTGAGCTCATGAAAGTCATGAAGGAAGATGAAACTGCATTTGGTTGTAATATCAAGCAGGTTATCTATATTTACAAGTCTAAGCTTCCAGAGCTGAAAAAATATGACAATTTGATCGACAAAATCCAAATTTTGCACATGATTTTAGAGGAAATCTACGGGTTAGCTAATTATGATTAATTATGAACAGAGGTCTTCTGGTGACTACATGGAATGCAAATGGGTTATATCACAAAATTGACGAACTCAAAATTTTTATAAATGAGGACAACCCAGATATTCTTCTCATACAAGAACACTTAGTCCACAATTTTCCTTCAGTATTGCTAACTACTGCCTCTACCGACTTGACCGTCCTCGCCAGACTACCAGAAGCCCTGGAGGGGGGCTCATTATATTGATCAAGCAATCTATCACCCATCACCAAACAACAACTCCACAGCTAGTTGCTCTCGAGGCACTAGCTATTACAGTCACTCCACTCACCTCACACCCACTCACTATTATCTCCGCCTATGTACCCGGCAACAAAAGATCACAATTGAATATTTTTCAGGACTTTGCTGCCTTATTCCAACTTAACAGTCACACAATTATAGGCGGATATTTCAATGCACTTCACCGCGCGTGAGGCTGCTCTTACACATCTTACCTAGGCTCTGTAATTCATCGATTTGTCGCACAGGCCGGAATTACCATTGCTGCCCCAGATACCCCAACACGCTACAACGACAGAAGTGCCAACACACTGGATTTCTTCCTTTTAAAAGGTTGTCAATTCAGTTACGTCGAGACTATTACAGAATTATCTTCTGATCATAGTCCAGTCATGATAAATCTGGACATTTCTGTCAGTAGCTCACCACACAAAAAGGTCTTTATTACTAACTGGGCAAACTATGCCAAAGCCTTAAACAACACATCACTACACATTCCAACGGCACATTCGGATAAAGAGCTTCATGCCATAGTCACATCCTTTACGAATAAGCTTACGTCTGCATTAAATGCAAACAGTACCTCTCTGCCAAACAAGAGAAAAACCATCAACTCAGAAATGAGAAAGCTTATTCAGCAAAGGAATGCGGCTAGAAAAGAATGGCGAAGGACACGCTTTCCAGCAGATAAGATCCAGCTAAATCGACTCAACCATCGGGTCAGGGCTCTTACACGTCTACATGCACAATAAGAATGGGCTACTTACCTCACTTGCCTCTCAGCTGATGACAGCTCAGTGTGGAAGACAACTGCTAAGCTAAAGAGATGCCACACCAACATTCCGCCCCATAACCGCCAACTAGGAATTGCTTACACTGAAACTGAGAAAGCTGAGTCGCTAGCTGATCACTATGCTTCTCAGTTTTACACTAACAACATATCTGACCCTCCAACAGAACGCACTGTCACTGATACGCTAACAGAATTCATCACAAGTCCACGCACAAACAACATCCCTCTTGTCAAACCATCAGAGATCCTTGGTCACATCGAGAAATTAAAAATCAAGAAAAGCCCAGGATTAGATAGAGTTTCGAACAAAATGATAAAGAATATGGGGATACTTATGTTACTGAAGTTAACATCCATAATCAACAGTATGTTACGCCTGGGCCATTTCCCATCACCATGGAAGACTGCAGTGATTTCACCAGTACTGAAGCCTGGAAAACCAGCCGAAGAACCAGCTTCCTACCGGCCTATCAGCCTTCTTTCCGCTTTGAGCAAAGTAGCTGAATTCGTTATCCTCAAACATATCAAGGAATTCCTGCAACAGAAGAACATGTTAATCCCTGAGCAGCACGGTTTCCGTCCACATCATTCCACTGTCCATCAGCTGTATAGAGTTGTGGAGAATATCTCATACGGATTGCAGAACAAGCTTATTACAGGTGCCATTTTCCTCGATGTGGCCAAGGCTTTCGACCGAGTTTGGCTTGAGGGTCTGATGCACAAACTCATTACCCTGGGACTCCCAGATTACATCACAACCATCACCCACTCTTACTTAAGAGATACACTTCGTGTAAACACTACATACTCTACTCCACGTGCCATCAAGGCAGGCGTCCCGCAAGAGAGTCTCCTTGAGCCCATTTACTATATCCTATACACGAACGATATCCCACAAACACGACTCACCACTCTGGCAATGCATGCCGATGACACAGCAATTCTATCACAAAATGCATCTCTGAGCCCATTAGTCTACTCACTACAGTCACACGTCCATGCACTTGAGTCCTGGCTCACTGCCTGAAAATTAAAATCAATGTCGACAAGTCTGAGACAGTACTTTTCACCAGGAAGACAGCAATTGACTACAATCTATGTGTACATATGTACAATACTCCCATCCCGTGGACTAAGCAGGCCCGATACCTTGGTGTCATATTAGACTGGCAACTCACATGGTCCCCTCACATTACACAACTTATTGATAAGTTTCGACTACGTAAACGTACACTTACCCCCTTCATTGGTCGGAACTCGGTTCTAGCTATAGACAACAAGTTACTGATTTATAAAATCCTTTTGCGGCCCATAATTACCTATGCCTGCCCGGTTTGGGGTTATGCTTGTAATATCCACCTCAACAAGTTGCAAGTTTTGCAAAATATCTTCCTGCGACAGGCGGCAAATTGTCGCTGGTACATAAGGAACACGGACATTCACCGTGAATTGGAAATCCCTTATTTAAAAGTGCTCATTACTGAGCTTGCAAATAAATTCTACAGCAATATTTGTAAAGTGGGTAACCATTCCATCCCAATTCTAAGTTATGACATACATGACACAAGTAATGTAAAAAGGCCTCGTGCAGTACTAAGATATCTAACTAGCTATTGTTTGTTGTTCTGTATTAATTGTTACACCAGTCTTACTACTAAATTCCTCATCTTGCTTTGGTTTTTGCATTTTTGCTATATTGTATATCTTATGTACCTATCATTTTAAATTACTTTACTTTCCTGTATCTACTATTTTATGATACTATTGATTGTTAAGACACAGTTAGGCAACTGGCATTTCTTTCAAACGTACTAGCGCACATGCTCTTCGTTTTTCTTGTGGCCTGCTTGGGAGGTGAAGCTACGAGTAATCTTCATCGCACTCACGCATGTATTTTAAGAATTCATGATATTTTGTATCTTTGATTATGCCATTTATTCAAAATAGGACTAACATGTATTCGAAAATCGAACACTTGTCACTCCGGGGTAGCGGAAACCCACATAGTGAACGTAATCGCGTTTACCTGAGCCGACTACGGATAGGTTTGGCGCGCAGCCGCCCGATTACACAAACAATTTAAACACATTACGCCCCTTGAAACGGCCGATGGCGCACAGATGGCATACACAGATGCCGAAAAGGCTGAAGCTTTAGCTGACAGCCTTGCTACTCAGTTCACACCAAGTAACGACGCCTACTGTAACCGACTGGTTACACAGGGGCGCATACACTGACGTGTTGAACATTTTTTAACACAACCTATCACGCCTGATCTCAGGTCAACTGACCACACGGAGGTGTTAGACTTCATCCAAAAAATGAAACCCAAGAAGGCACCTGGCATAGATTCAATTTCGAATCGCATGATCCAAAACTCCCCCCCCCCATGTTCATTATATGGATTACTGTTCTGATTAATTTGATGATGAAAAAATGTTATTTTCCTGATTGTTGGAAAATTGCCGCAGTCATCCCTATTCCAAAACCGGGTCAAAATTTAAATCTCCCCGTCAATTACAGACCAATTAGTCTGCTATCTTCTCTCTCAAAAGTATATGAATTTGTTTTACTAAATCGCCTGAATGAATTCGGCCGTGATCAAAAAATTTAATAATACAGGAACAATTTGGCTTCCAACCTCAACACTCCACGGTACACCAGTTACTCCGTGTAGTCGAATTCATTCATGAAGGCTTTCGTAAACGAGAGAAAACTGGAATTGTCTACCTTGACATCGCCAAAGCCTTTGATAGGATGTGATGTGATGTGATGAGTGAAATTTTTTTGCACAAAACCAGGAATGGTTATATCGCGCCAAACACAAGGTGATGAGATATAAAGTTATACATAACACAGTGAAATTAAAGTACCTATGAATTAAAAAAGTAGATAAAGAAATGTATAAAATCCAGGGGATGAGGTCATATAAAATCAGCTAAAATCACAAGTGTTGAAACTAATATGCAAAATTAAAATCAGTTCAGATGAGGTGATAATCACCAATGTCTTTTAAATAGTAAAATAAATTACGATTGACCTCTCTTTCAATTAAATGGTCGAGAGGTAAGTCACAGCTGTTAAAATATTTCTGACGAATACTATTAAAAGATGGACATTCAATTAAAAGGTGACGGACAGTTAGACATACACCACATTTTGAGCACAGGGGCTCATTGTCAGCATTTAAAAGATAGTTATGTGTCATTCTGGTGTGACCGATTCTAAGTCTAGTCAAAAGAACTTCCTGCTTACGTCTTCCACTAAAATGCCAAAGTTCGATTCTATGTTTCACGCTCTTTAATTTATTAAAAGACTGGACATCCCAAAACTGCTGCCAGTTTTCCAATATCTTTTGCTTTATAAAACTACTAATGTCTGAGATAGGGATGAGGAGACTGGATATTTCAACAGCTGATTTTGCGACGACATCTGCCCGCTCATTACCTTTTATACCGGTATGCCCGGGAACCCAGCAATAGAGGATTTCAAATCCGAGCCTTGTTAAGTTCAGTTTCAGGATATCAAAAATTACCGGATTATGGGTGTTCGAAAAAGCTTCTAAAAGTTTTAGCGCGCTGTAGGAATCTGAATAAACTATAAACTTTTTATGCCGTCGCTTTGATACATACAAAAGTGAATGATATATTGCGGTAAGTTCAGCTGTTAAGACTGAGGAAGCGTGGTGCAAACTTCTGCCTTCTACATGGTCACCAATTACAAATGCCGTCCCGACATGACAAGTTGACTTCGAACCATCTGTGTATATTGGAACATATTCTTGATATTTATACCTGTGATCAGCAAAAAGTTGGGTATAGATGACATTGTTAGTGTTTTTTTTCGTGTGATGGGGAAAAATTTCATGAATCTGGATTCCTGCCTGTTCCCAAGGAGGAATTTCAAAGTATTGCATGGCTTGGGGGGATATATCAGACAGGGAGAGTTCCTCGATCAGAGGGCGAACTCTCAAAGAAAAGGGAGGCACACAGGATGGCCGTGCATTAAATAAAGTGTCACAGCTGTTATCAGTCAAAGCTAGCCTATTAGGATTGTCAGGTTGTGATAAGATGCTAAAATAATGCAAGAGAGACAACTGCTCACGCCTCAAACGAAGTGATGGTTCATAACAATCAACATAGAGACTCTGGACAGGAGATGTCCTGAAAGCTCCAGAGCAAATCCTCAGAGCTTGATGATGCACAGGATCTAGTTTTAGCAACACAGAAGACCGAGCTGATCCGTAGGTAACTGAGCCATAGTCCAGTCTAGAGCGGACAAGCGCTCTATAGATGCGAAGCATGGAGCATTGATCAGCACCCCAGGAGGTATTTGCCAGGACTTTTAGTATATTAAGGACTTTCATACACTTCTTTCTCAGCTGTAAAACATGAGAAAGGAAAGTTAGTTTCTGGTCGAATATTACTCCTAAAAATTTTGCTTCAGGTGCAACTGGAATGATAGATCCATTAAGGTGTAATTCAGGCTCAGGATGGAGACCTCTCTTTCTACAACCTTTGATAGGACTTGGCATTATTTACACGTTCATGCGGCTTGGTTTTTCGGAGCAACTCATTTAAATACTTAACTCGTACCTGAAAGGAAGATCTTTCCGGGTGCGAGTTAACTACGAATACTCAACCCCCTGCAAAATCTATGCAGGTGTAGCACAAGGAAGTCTGATCTCACCTCAAATGTTCATCATTTTTATTAATGATATTCCTAAAGCTCCAAATGTCGATCTAGTCTTATATGCGGACGACACAGCCATCATTTCACAACATTCCAACATCTCCGCAGTAATCTCCGCACTGCAGACTTATCTTTCTAGCCTACAGCTCTGGCTCGGACTGTGGAAGATCAAAATTAATGTCGCAAAATGTGCTGCCACTCTATTTATCCAAAGAGCACACCCCAATTTACCTAACTTGCAAATCTTCGGAGAAACAATTCCCTGGGTTCCCACCTGAAAGTATCTAGGAGTGATACTTGATTCCAAATTAACTTGGCAACCTCACATTAAAAATGTTGTTTCTATTGCGAAGGCTGTCAAATCCCAACTCCTGCCTTTTTTCGCTAGAAAAAGCGACCTGTCCACGAGTAGGAAGATTCTGCTCTATAAATCCATGATAAGGCCAAATCTGACATACGCGAGCCCAGTATGGGGCGCTGCTGCAATTACTAACAGGAAACATGTCCAAATTTAACAAAATATTATGCTACGGGGAATTTATAAAGTCCCCTGGTACGTTACGAACGAGGATATTCATAACGCAGCCAAAATTCTCCCATTCAATCGCTTTATACAGCGACTTTCGGTTAACTTCTTCCAAAAGATTCCTTCGATTGGAAACCCCGTTCTACATGAGCCACTCGTTTATCATCCAGGTGTTGCATCATCAAAGATAAGACCACGCGCAACACTGGAACGCAACTACAATGCCTTACCTTTTCGGAAGCGCCGTTGTCATGGAGACGGGTCGCCCGGAAGCAATCACCCAACTCTCGTTCAAACCGCCCCCCGCCTAGGTGAATCCGCTGTGCGCGCAGCTTCACCCAGGTCCACTATCTCTGGCCCGTAACCGGGCCAACCACTTAGTGCAATCTCAAGAAACTGCTTATCTCTAACGCCTTTTGTTCCCTTCTTGAAAGGGTTCGGGCGCTTTTATTCTTTATCTATACAGTTCTCACTAAGAGAACCTAATGCTTTTAAGTTAGAAATTCTATTTAATAAATTCTAGTATAACATAACATTAAAGTTAATAGTAATTATTTTAATTCAAATGTTTCTCCTTAGAGACGACTCAGGCGAACGCTGTTCGCGAATGCGTGCAGCCGCGCGGTTGCGCTATCCCAGTCTATCAACTGTTGGAGATTTTCTAAGGGAAATAAAACATAGCATAGAACAGTTACATTACGTATGGAAGATTAGATTAAGAAAGAATTGAAAACGTAAAGACATAAAGGTGCAGGCAGGACCATAACATGCCCGAGTAAACAGACAAATATTAGATGAAAAGAAGTCGTCAGTCGATGGTTCCGCTGCCCACTGCAGGCGCTACTCTAATTGGATTCCGAGCATGGACACCGAGGAGGAAGGTCGCTCGCTTTGCGAACTCCCACCAACTCAGCCAGATTCTGGAATTTTATGCGAAAATTCGCAAATTTGTGAAATTAATACGATGGATACACAACCTGTGCAATTGTAAGACAGTGTTAAAGCTACTGATTCTACTCTCAACAACCCTGATGACCGATTGAAACTAAGTATCGACTTTTATGGACTAAAATCGCAATTTGAAGCTATCGAGACTCAAAAGATGTTTCTGAAAGATGTTTTATTATTCCCGCTTCACGCAAGCACGGCAAACCGCCAGAGATAATCACAATTGATGATCAAATGAGTACTAATTTAATGCAGACACAGAGCAAAAATATTTCTTCTAATAAGTACGAAAGAATTAAAGAATCCCTCTTGGACAGCGGTTGCAGTCCCGCCGAGGGTGAAAGTTGCATAGCAACCACAGCCTCCCCTAGCAACGGAGGTCAAAACGGAGGAGAAACCAGTTCGGAGCAGCCGCACTACACTCCCCCCCTCCACAGACTCCCTCTATTCCGGCAATCCACGTCAAAAGCAGTAAGCAGTGGAAAACGCAAATGAATTTCCTGCGTGAAATTGCCCCGAATATTCAGTGCAATCTCACTGGACCTTTTCTAAAACTCCAAGTTCAGACTGAACTAGAATTTAGGGAGACTACACGATGGATGCGTGAAGCCGGCATCCAATTTAAAACTCTCGATTTAAAGCAGGACAGGCCTATCAGAATTGTAATCAGAATGAAGTGGAATACGGGGGCTTTAAAGTGCATAGGTGCGCTAGGTTGACAAAACCGCGTACTAGACACCTTATGCCACTTGTATAAATTCAAGTACGACCTCATCCCTTCATTGACCAGTTGTACGCTGTCACTGACATGTGGGGCGCAATGGTCAAGCTTGAGGCTTATAGAGGCAAAAAAGGCCCTACTCAATGCTTTCGGTGCCAAGGATTTTTCCATTCCTCTGAAACTTACACCTTAAACATACGTTTTGTGAGATGCGCTGGCCCTCACTGGGCAAAAGATTGTCCTAGAGGAGACGATCAACCTGCTTACTGTTGCAACTGTGGAGGGGATCATCCAGCATCCTACAGATCTCGTCCTCGATTCCCAGGCAAACGGCCTAACAGTAAAACTCAAAAATCTGTTCATAAGGCAGCTGCACCCGCAGCCCCCCCTAAGGGACTACGAAAACCCCCGGCAACAGCCGAATTATGAAGCCCTGCGACTGCTCAGCGTAGTTCAAGCTCGCTGTCATATGCAGCGACCCTAGGTAAAGGATTAAAGGAGCCTAGACCCGTTACACAGGGTCCAAATCCGGCGGTTACAGAGAATGTGCTTCCCCGGTTACTTCTGCAGAAAGTGGAGACTCTGATGATGTGTTTTCATCCACTTTAAAGTGTCTCATCGAAATCTTCCGCGACCCTGCGGTAGACAGACACATTTTTCTGCAAGCCTTTGAAAGGGCTCTGCCTAAGCTTAGGCAGGCAGACGCTCTTACAAAGGCATTTCACCTATATGAAAGCTATATTATGCTTTCGAACTTTTGGCTATTTTAGACCCCTGTCTTAGGTTTTTCAGAGCTAATAATTATTTTACGGCCTAAAATTCAATAATTTCAAACAAAGCTCAATTACCAACAGAGAACATTACTAGCATTCTTAACGTTAACAACAGTAACATCATTATTAGCATCAGAATAAACATTATTATTTATAGAATTATTAACTAATACTTTATCAGTAATATTATCATTACTGGAATTTAACACAACTTTTTTGCTAGCTATCTCATCAAGAATTTTTTCAACAGATAACACATCAATAGAGGGATTGTGCACGCCAAACGTATCGCACTTACCTTTCAAATTCCTGGCATATCCGTCAGCCATTCTGATGGTGTGTTCCAACCAGGGCTTCGAACCGGAACTGAACCGAAAATCGAAAACCGGAAAAAACCGTTATTTTGGTCTGAACGAAAACCGGAACTGAACCGAAAAAAAAATATCGGTTTATTTCGGTTCGATATATCTTTCAGTCATTTTGTTACTGTTACCAACTTATCAATATTTTCTAATTTAACGTCAACTTTATAATTATCATTACATGTATACTGCTTCTCGATTTCCTATTTTGATATTCACTAGTATTTTTCTGTTTCAGTTTCGCATGAAACTACTTGTAGAAGACATATTTAATTCAGTTGATTAAACTAGAAGTATAGATGATTTTTTAAGAAAAATATCGAGTTATATTTTATTTTTCACATCTCAGCATGCGATCATTCACGGATGTTTGTATAGACTGTTTAGATAGACCAGGGGTCGCCAAGTGGTCTATATATACCCCTAGGGGTCTATTTAACAACAGTAGGGGTCTATCTGACCCAAGGGGTCGAATGGGGGTCTATTGGGACTCGAAGGAAAAACAGTTCTTAATACGCAAATTAAGCGACGATTTTAAACTGTGCTTTGTTGATTTAGAAAACATCGACATCCCTGATTGGATTATTGCGCCATTTTCGGCGCAAATTGATAACGTCGACACCAACATACAAGATGAGCTTGATGAACTATTGTCCGATCTTGAAGCAAAAACACTTATTAAAAATTTGACAATACATAAATTTTGAACTAATATAAATATAAAGCAAAAATATGTGAAACTTTACGAAATGGTTCAGCCATTTATGCTGGCGTTTCCAAGTTCGTATATGGTTGAAGCCGGTTTCAGTCACATTAATTCAATTTTAACTAAAAACAGAAATAAATTAAATG
>KK120984.1:1625-12201 GCA_000611955.2 Stegodyphus mimosarum | reverse complement strand
AGTCACAATCTACGACTGACTTGTGATATTGAGGAATTAAAACGGCGTCAGGATACTGGTAATGGAAATGAGGAAACGATAAGAATGATTAATTCTTTACGTGCTGAGCTAGATAAAAACAGATCAATTCTATATCGAGAAGACGGGATAGAAATTTTAGCGAAAGCTATTACGAGCCAGCCTCCGAACGGTAACGCTAATTCAAATACGGAATGGCACGCAGCACCGACTTCAAAACGGGCGCGAAAACGAACAAACTCCGGAGAAGATGATTATCCTCCACTTAAAGCTTCAAATCAATTTAATGTATTACAGGAAGAAAATTTAGACGGAAATAGAATGGACGACGATTCGGCTCCGCCGCCTCCGACGTTCACGCAACCTAAAAAATGTGCGGGTAAAATCCCACCTCTTGTCATCACTAAAGCTATCAACATGAAAGATTTTCGTAAAGATCTTAAAGAAAGATTATTAATCGAAAAACTAGAGATAAAAAACGAGGCAGGGAATTCAGTTATAAAATTGAACTCTGTCGAAGATTACAGGAAAGTGCAACAAAAATTAGAAAGCGAGTGCATACCGTTCCATACGTTTATGCTTAATTCAGACAAATGCAATAGAGTTGTTATAAAGGGTTTAACTATCGACTACGAAGCAGACGAGATTAAGGAGGAATTAGAAGCGAATAAAATTCCAGTTATAAAAGTAAAACCGATTACTCGTATGCGTGATGGCATAGCTACACAGCTCCCCATATTTTATGCTGAGACTCCCCGTACCGACGAGGGAAAGAAAATTTGGGAACTTAGATACTTATTTGACCATAAAATCAAAGCATACCGTGGAAGGCTCGGACCTACGCAATGTTTTAATTGTCAGAGATTCGGGCACACTCAGTCGGCATGCCATAATGAGCCTCGTTGTGTGCGATGCACTGAATCACATCGTTCGCATGACTGCCCTTACAAAAATAAGGAAGAATTCGCCGCAAAATGGGTGTTATGTCTCGGAGAACATCCTGCGTGCAGCGAATTGTGCCCCAAAAGACCGGGCAATATTCAGCATAGTCGCAAGCATTTTGAAAATAAGAAAATTATCGCAAGTGACAAAAAAGTTACTACAGCTTCTAGCAACGAGTCAGAAATTTCAAATAGGAAATCTAGCAGCCAAACGCAAACTTTAAAAACAGGAAAATCTTATGCAGCAGTCGCCGATAGTAAAATTAGTAATAACAACAGAAATGAGAAAGTTAACTTCAAGACGAGGCCAAAGTCCTCCGATAATGAAAGTAATGATATAGAAAGTTTTAATTCTTTTATCAAAAATATGTACGGATTATACTTACAATTCAAAGACACGAGCTCGCAAATGAGCGAGCTTGATGTCGCCTTAACGGCAATTAAGATGTTTGATCAATGCAATTATGAATAATTACACCATTAGTAATTATGCAAGGAATGGCAGGCATTTTAACTATGCCAAATTTGTTTACTTTAATTGTAACGGCGTAAAACATCAATTAACAGAATTAAAGGACTTTAGAAACCGGCATAGTCTTGATATACTGCTCCTAAACGAGACGCAATTTAAAATTACTGATACTTTCAAAATTGCAAATTTTGATATTTTTAGATCTGATCGTTTACAGAATCGTGGTGGAGGAACCACGATTGCAACACGACGCCATCTTAAAGGTTGTCAATTTATTTTGCCTTCATTAAATAGCATAGAAGCATGCGCATGCATTCTCAATAGCAACGGTCAAAATATTTTGCTGACTTCTGTATATAAACCTCACGCAAGGCAACTTGATACAACAGACTTGGACGCAATAGTACAACTTGGTTATCTCACGATTATCACGGGCGATCTAAATTGTAAAAACACGTTATGGAATTGTCGTGTAAACAACCAGGACGGTGTCACACTTTTCAATTATATTAATAATAATAATTTGCATTTATTTGCACCATATGAGCACACGTATGTACCCGCAGCATGTAGAAATTCTGAGATCCTAGATATCATGATCACAACTAATATCTCGCAGCAACCGCTGCTTAAAGTAGAAAATGATTTGATATCTGATCATCTGCCAGTGTTATTCACACTCTATGGATTGAAACATGGACTGCCTCCCCTTAAAACTACCATTAAATGGAACAAATATCAGGAGATTATAAACAATAGCATAAATACGGTCAGAACTTTGAATACGACAGAGAATATCAACTCAGAATATAATAATCTGAAGAATAAATAATAAAGAATAAAAATTGCAATTCAAAATGTACAATCCGCTATGAATTATGAGAAACTAACTCTACCTAATTTTATTCGATTGAAAATTCGTGAGAAAAATATACTACGAAAATTAGCTCAAAGAACAAATAGCCCGACCGATAAAAGTAATTTTAACAGATGTGCAAGGGAACTTAAAAATATGATGTTAAAATTCAGATCAGATGCCTGGGAGAATTTTATGGAGACCTTATCTCATAAAGATGCCACCGTATGGAAGATTAGCAAAGCCCTCCGAAGAGAAGACAATATGATCGGCCCAATTAAAGATAATACAGTAGTACCTCGCGATAAGATGGGTTCACGATACGATGTGTTCAAGATACGAAGTGGAATATCGCAAATATTCGTGCTCGCGAAACGATACGTTTTTCGCGATGCGATCCCAATATCTCTTGCCGCTTGAAATTGTTTTGAAGTTGGCGCGCTACGGGGAAACCTCACGCGTCACTAAGCAAGCCTCAATACGTCACTATTCAAGCTGTTCTAGTGTTGGTCGACGTGACGTCATCTTCCTTTCTCTATAAATCCTGTTCTCCTATTGGTTGGCATCACGGCATCGTAGGATACCGAGTCCACATAAAGCGTCGATGTGACATCGTTCTCTCCTTCTCGAGACCGCGTCGCGTTCGTACAGTTCATACGATATTCTTGTGATTGTGTGATCGTAATATTATTTTGTGATTAACTTTATTCGCCATGGGTCCTAAATGTGCTTCTAGTGCTGGTGGTGATAAGGGGAAAAGAAAGTCATCGATAACCATGTAAGCGAAGTTGGAAATTATAAAAAAATACGAAAGTGGCATGCGCATCATGGCTATTGCTAATGCATATGGACGAAACCAATGGACGATTAGTACCATTATAAAGAATAAAGAAGCCATTAAAGCCAGCAAGTCTGCAAAGGGCGTTACCACCTTCTCATACAATAGAACTGCCCTTAATGACGAGATGGAGACTCTTCTTATTTGGATAAAAGAGAAGGAAATTGCTGGTGATACGATAACACAAGCTGCTATATGCCATAAAGCCACTGCGATCTTTGAAGACCTCGCAAAAGCCCAGAGAGACGAAGGAGGCGAAGGGACATCAACACAAGAGGCCCCAACGTTCAGAGCATCTCATGGGTGGTTTGAAAGATTCAAGAAGAGATCGGGGATACATAACGTGGTCAGGCATGGGGAAGCTGCCAGCGCCGATGAAAAAGCAGCGCAAGAATTTATCGAGGCCTTCAAAAAGTTAATCCTCGATGAAGGTTACATCCCTCAACAAGTCTTCAACTGTGATGAAACGGGGCTTTTCTGGAAGAAAATGCCCCGTCGTACATACATCACAGAAGAAGAAAAGAAACTTTCTGGACACAAACCCAAGAAGGATAGGCTTACTCTTGCCCTATGTGCGAATGCCAGTGGGGATTTAAAAATAAAACCCCTACTGGTATACCACTCAGAAAATCCTCGTGCCTTCAAAGGCACATCATGTGTCGAAGGATAAGCTCGCCGTCTTTTGGAGGTCCAACGCCAAAGCCTGGGTCACGAGGCTTTTATTTGTTGAGTGGGTTAATTCCTGCTTCGGACCTGCAGTGAAAAAATATTTAGAGGAGAATGGTCTTCCTCTAAAATGCCTCCTTGTGCTCGACAATGCCCCTGCTCATCCTCCTGGCCTTGAAGAACAGATACATCCCGACTTCGACGTCATCAAAGTGCTCTATCTGCCACCGAACACCACTTCCATCCTCCAGCCTATGGACCAGCAAGTCATTGCTAATTTTAAGAAGCTTTACACGAAGCACCTTTTCAAACGATGCTTCGAAATGAAGAGAGCACGCAACTCACACTCCGTGAGTTTTAGAATAGTCACTACGACATTGTCCATTGCTTAAAAATCATAGAAAAGGCATGGGTGAGGTCTCAAGGCGCACCTTGAACTCAGCGTGGAGGAAACTCTGGGCAGCCGTGGTTGCAGAACGAGACTTTGAGGGTTTCGAAATCCCTACTGAAGAAGCTGTGGATGATTCTGCTCCATTGGAGATCATTTCTCTGTCAAAATCTTTGGGGCTTGTTGTCGATGAGGCTGACATTGACAACCTACTCGACGAGCACAAGGAGGAGCTCAACACTGATAACTTGAAGGCAATGGAGGCGATGCAAATCAGCGATCTTCAAGAGGAACATCATTCGAGTGTTGAGGAGGAGGTGGAGGTGGCACTGACATCTACGGAAATACGGGAAGCCATCGGTTGGTTTGAAAACTTAGTTTTATTGAAAAAAAGCACCCAGAAAAAATGCGTACAGCTCGTGCAATGGACAATGTAAATGACATTTGTATGAGTCATTTTCGAAACATTTTGAGGAGTCGTCAGAAACAGGCTTCTTTAGATAGATATTTTTCGACGAGAAGTGCCCCAGAAAGTGAAGAAGCGAGTGTTTCTAGTAAGAAAACTACAAAGGAAAGTGAAGACGATGATGTATCACCTCAAATTTAAGTTCAGTTAGTTAAAAAAAAAGAAAAGCAAAAAAAAATTACAAAAGATAAAAAATTATAAAAAAAAATTGATTTTAAGTTTTCATTACTGTGTCTGTAATTTTACATAAGAAATTAAATTTTAAAAGAAATTTAATTTAATTTTCAGTTTTCATTACTGTGTCTAAGTTTTATATACGCTGTGCGCAATTTATCAGTGTCGTAATAAAAACTATTAACCCGTACTGTACGTACATACGTACGTATCATCAGCTGTGTGTATGGGTGCTGTTACAACCACCACCAACCAACCCTCACGTAGCTATCTACCACCACTCCTCACCATCCCCACTGAGCTCTGCTCGGTCGCCTCGCTTACCCTCGCTGACTGTACAGTACTTTACGGTAAGTGAAATTAATTTTTCTTTTTCTTTTTTATTTATTTATAAAGTTATTTTAATTTGTAAATGTGGTATAAATGTTTATTGTGTGTATGTGGTACTTAATATACTATTTTGTAACTAATTATTATTACGTATAGACGATTTTGGTGTTTATATATGGGGCGTTGCACGAATTAATTACATTACATAAGATTACATTGTTCATTATACGATTTTTTTACGATACGATCCCGGTCCAGGAACGCATTAAGATCGTATCGCGAGGTACCACTGTAATAATATTTTTCATAACGCTGAAGACATAGCCAATGTTTTTGCAAAGGACTATGAAGAGCAATTTACGGTAAATTCATTTCCTCATCCTAATGACATTAATGTTATTAATCATGTGCATAACTTTATTGCTAATAATAATCAAGAAAATAGCCCTCTCGTCATTCCTAATGAAGTAAAAAACTATATTAAAGAATTGAACCTGAAAAAAGCTGCAGGGTATGACGACATTGGGAATAAAGACATAAAATTATTAGAAAGAAAAGCTATAATAGTTATTACCAAAATATTCAATGCTTGCCTCAGGAAAAATTATTTTCCTTCAATTTGGAAACACGCAAAAGTTACTGTAATCAAGAAACCAGGCAAAGACGGGACTCGAACCAGCGGTTACCGAGCGATAAGCTTACTGCCTGCGCTTGCGAAGCTGTTCGAGAAGATTATTATTTCAAGAATCAAAGAGCATATTTATGGTAATAACATTATTAAAAATTTTCAATTTGGTCTCAGAGCCGGACAGTCAACGGTACAGCAAGTTGCAAGATTCACGGAAAAAATAGCATCTCATTTAAATAAAAAGGAATCGGTTGCGGCCTTATTTCTTGACATAGAAAAGGCCTTTGATAAAATTTGGCATGCAGGCCTCATAATTAAAATGATGAATTCTAATTTTCCACCTTATTTAATAGCATTAATCGCAAGTTATTTAGAGAAAAGAACTTTCCAAGTTAAAATCAAGGATACTCTATCTCGCATAAGTAAAATTTCGATTGGACTACCTCAAGGAAGCCTAATTTCACCTACTTTATTTTGTCTTTATATAAATAATATTCCAGAGCCTCCAGACACAACATTAGCATGCTACGCCGATGATACGGCCATGCTTTGCAGCTCCATAAATCCAAATAAGGCAATTGAAAAATTACAAAATGCAATAAACCTCATCAATGGATATTTCAAAGCGTGGAAAATTAAAATAAACCCAAGTAAATCGCAAGTGGTAAATTTCAGATATAATAGAAAGCATGCTACAGATATCAAAATTGATGATAATCCAGTCCCACATTCTGATACTGTAAAATATTTAGGAGTGAACTTGACAAAAAATTAATATTTATGCCACATATTAACTATGTAAAAGAGAAAGCACAGAAGGCTTTTATGTCTATCTACCCGCTCCTCTACATCTTAATACTAAGAAGTTCTTATACTTGCAGGCAGGCAGACGCACGTACTACCATCTCTCGTACGTCAACACAGAAAGAAACATTTCTTCTCCATCTTTAAGTCGCTACATTACCGGGCATGGGCATTTTCCTCAATATTATGCGAGACACGGCATCAGTAACACTGATACATGCTGCACGTCGGGAAGTGCGTCAAATCTTCATTTTTAAGTTGTTTTTTCCAAAGAACTAGTTGACATTTGAATGCTTTAATTATGTCAAACATGTTGGTAATGATATGATCTTTTCCTTGGAACGATAAATTTAAATCGGTTAAGTGTTTGGTTATATCAACCAAGAAAGATAAATCTTGTTTAAATCTTGTATCCATATTGGATTGTAAAACAAACTTACGTCTTGATATTTCGTTTTTAAAAACTGACATATTTCTTCTTTCAAATCCCAGAATTGTTTGAGAATCTTGGAGCAAGATAATCAACGTACCTCGGTATAGTAGGACAAACCCGAATATTCACTGTCTAACTCACTTAAGAAAGCAGTGAATTGACGATGATTTAAACCTTGAGATCTTATAACATTTATAACTGTTTTTATATATGAGAAAGCATTCTCCATATTTATTACTTTCGTGCATAGAACTTCTTGATCTATAATACAATGCATATGATGAATGTTTGAACCGTGAATTTCACTAAGTTTTTTTCTTAGTAATACTACGAAGCCCTTGTTTTTCCCGGTCATTGATGGGGCGCCATCTGTAGCTACAGAATTTAATTTTGCCAAAGGTAGATTGTATTTCTGCAGAAGTCCAAAAACGCAAGTAAATATATCTTCTCCTGTGGTAGTACTGCGGTGATGCCTGTACCTGTGGTAGTACTGCGGTGATGCCAACTCCCGCTATGGCACCAGACACAACTATAACCACCCAGCATATCATCCCCACTGTTCACAATACAAGAGAAGCGTTCAGTTTATCAGAGACAACACAGAGTACTAATCGTCAGCCAACACCACTTACCGGCAACGCAACAGCAGGGATTGTCAACAAAGATGCAAAACATAACACAGCGCCCATTAAATGCGTACAAATCAATCTGCAGAGAGCTAAAGCAGCACTCGCACAACTTACGCAATTTGCAGCAGAATCGGGCCCAGATATAATAATGGCTCAAGAGCCGTACATTCGAGAAAGCCGTGCAGTGGGCTTCCCACTACAATGAACGATCTACCAAAAAGTAGACACTGACTACCCTCCCAGGGCCATTATCATCAACTGCAACAAAGACTGGTCCCCGGCCGTTATCGCTACAGAACGGGACAACGTCGCCATTATATTGGAAGTGGAGGAAGCATCACTGCTCTTCGCATCACAATACTCACCCCCAACAGCGGATATTCAGGACACCACGCAATTTCTTACAAATCTCTTACAAAAGAACAAAATTCTGCTCAAAATTATAGCAGGTGACTATAACGCCCATAACACGGCATGGAGATATGCCACTACAGATGACAAAGGACGACATTTGGAAGACTTCCTTTCCTCCAACCATTTAGCCCTACACAACTCAGCTGACGCACCTCCAACATACGATCGGATTTATGCACAAGGCTGGCCGGATCTGACGATCAGCTCGTCCACAGCGGCACATCTAATACAAAACTGGAAGGTGGATGATGAAATCAGCCTAAGTGATCATCGGTACATAACGTTCACAATAGCCCAACCTACGACGATCAACATAATCCGACGATATAACCTACCCGGCAGGCGGAAACGTGCTTTTATCAATAGAGTCCGAGCACTGCTTACCAGTATAGAACACCAGCTAGCGCAAGCACACACTAAGGAAGATTTGGAAAACTTCACAGCTACACTACAGAAATGCATCCTACAGGCTTGCAAAGAAAAACTCCCCCAACGGAATACCAAAAAGTTTGATAATATCAATTGGTTGAACAGCGAACTCCGCACCCAACAAAAGAGATGCAGAACCCTGCGCCGAAAATTAAAACAAGAGCGCAGACTGAACCTACCTGCTAACACACTACCAATCTACCAGCAGGAAAGAGGGAAGTATAAGAGATCCATCCTCCAGGCCAAACTCAACTCTTGGCAAGCATTCTGCACAGAAACACAAAATGCATATGGATGTGATGTGATGAGTTAAATTTTTTCGCGCAAAACCAGGAATGATTATATCGCGCCAAACACAAGGTGATGAGATATAAAGTTATACATAACACAGTGAAATTAAAGTACCTATGAATTAAAAAAGTAGATAAAGAAATGTACAAAATCCAAGGGATGAGGTCATATAAAATCAGCTAAAATCACAAGTGTTGAAACTAATATGCAAAATTAAAATCAGTTCAGATGAGGTGATAAACACCAAAGTCTTTTAAATAGTAAAATAAATTACGATTGACCTCTCTTCCAATTAAATGGTCGAGAGGTAAGTCACAGCTGTTAAAATATTTCTGACGAATACTATTAAAAGATGGACATTCAATTAAAAGGTGACGGACAGTTAAACATACACCACATTTTGAGCACAGGGGCTCATTGTGAGTATTTAAAAGATATTTATGTGTCATTCTGGTGTGACCGATTCTAAGTCGAGTCAAAAGAACTTCCTCCTTTCGTCTTCCATTAAAATGCCAAAGTTCGATTCTATGTTTCACGCTCTTCAATTTATTAAAAGACTGGACATCCCAAAACTGCTGCCAGTTTTCCAATATCTTTTGCTTTATAAAACTACTAATGTCTGAGATAGGGATGAGGCGACTGGATATTTCTACAGCTGATTTTGCGACGACATCTGCCCGCTCATTACCTTTTATACCGGTATGCCCGGGAACCCAGCAATAGAGGATTTCAAATCCGAGCCTTGTTAAGTTCAGTTTCAGGATATCAAAAATTACCGGATTATGGGTGTTCGAAAAAGCTTCTAAAACTTTTAGCGCACTGTAGGAGTCTGAATAAATTATAAACTTTTTATGCTGTCGCATTGATACATACAAAAGTGAATGATATATTGCGGTAAGTTCAGCTGTTAAGACTGAGGAAGCTTGGTGCAAACTTCTGCCCTCTACATGGCCACCAATTACAAATGCCGTCCCGACATGACAAGTTGATTTCGAACCATCTGTGCATATTGGAACATATTCTTGATATTTATACCTGTGATCAGCAAAAAGGTGGGTATAGATGACATTGTTAGTGTTTTTTTTCGTGTGATGGGGAAAAATTTCAAGAATCTGGATTTCTGCCTGTTCCCAAGGAGGAATTTCAAAGTATTGCATGGCTTGGGGGATATGTGAGACAGGGAGAGTACCTCGATCAGAGGGCGAACTCTCAAAGAAAAGGGAGGCACACAGGATGGCCGTGCATTAAATAAAGTGTCACAGCTGTTATCAGTCAAAGCTAGCCTATTAGGATTGTCAGGTTGTGATAAGATGTTAAAATAATGCAAGAGAGACAACTGCTGACGCCTCAAACGAAGTGATGGTTCATAACAATCAACATAGAGACACTGGACAGGAGATGTCCTGAAAGCTCCAGAGCAAATCCTCAGAGCTTGATGATGTACAGGATCTAGTTTTAGCAACACAGAAGACCGAGCTGATCCGTAGGTAACTGAGTCATAGTCCAGTCTAGAGCGGACAAGCGCTCTATAGATGCGAAGCATGGAGCATCGATCAGCACCCCAGGAGGTATTCGCCAGGACTTTTAGTATATTAAGTACTTTCATACACTTCTTTCTCAGCTGTAAAACATGAGAAAGGAAAGTTAGTTTCTGGTCGAATATCACTCCTAAAAATTTTGCTTCAGGTGCAACTGGAATGATAGATCCATTAAGGTGTAATTCAGGCTCAGGATGGAGACCTCTCTTTCTACAAAAATGCACGCAGACGGTCTTCTGTTCAGAAAACGTAAATCCTTGG
>KK120983.1:311400-355899 GCA_000611955.2 Stegodyphus mimosarum | reverse complement strand
GAATACTATGTATATTAATCATTAATTTTGTTTTCATTTATATTAAAAAAATTTTAATAAATAAAAGATTTCTTTCTCTAGCAGTATTTAAGTATAAGAAAATTTTAAAAAAGAAATTAACCAACGAACATAAAATTTAAATATATAATTAAATATTAAAGTATTTTACTTCAGAATCATATTATAAATAAATCAGTAACCTAAACCATGCATTATAAAATGAATTTTAAGTCTTTGAAGTTCCTTGAAATGATATCGCTATGCAGCGTAAAATGTTGCCGGTTTCTTCCAGTTTTTACGAAAAAAATTCCCCGGTTTTTCATATTTCAAAGGTTGGAGCTATGGTATTTTAAGCAATGGCATGCATTTTAAGCAAGAATTCAAAGTAAGCGTTGTACGTAATCTAGATATATATAAAAGAAGAAAGTCTGTGTGTTTGGTTGTCCTCTAATAACTCAGTCACTACTATAGCTATCGTCACCGGACTTTCTACAATTCTTTCTGGATCCTGGAAAAGGTCGACGTCCACTTAAAAAAAAAAAAAAAAAGCTAAAATCAAAGATATTAATTAAAAACTCGGAAAAACGATCATTTTCGCCCTTATTTTTCCGAGTGGCAACAGTCTCGCAAGCTGGAGATGAAAATCTGCTTGATTTCGAAAGTTGTTGCCACTGCTCGCTTTCAAATTCTACAGTTTGCTGATAAAAAATTTCTAAGTTTTACGATGAAATAAAAATAGCATTGCCAAACATTTAACCCTTATACATTATTCCCGATTCCAAAAATTCGCGTGAAGCCATTTAGGGTATTCCCATCTTCGTATGACTTTAATCAGCCGAAATATTAATTAAAAACTTTGAATCGTAGAGTTTGTTAATAAAGAATTTGAAAATTTTACAAAATCTATACATATAAAACTATTCTCAGTTATCATTTATATAATCAGTTATGATAAATTTTTGCCACATTTAATCGACTAAAATTGAATATAGGTGAAATATTGGATGGCACTTGAGCTTTTACGACCATTTGATTAGAAAGACGAAAATCTGAGAGAATTAGCTTATTTTTTCTATCAAAAATTTTTATGTGGGTTCCATATCGCATCAGACTGAAATATGTATGACTATGAATCGTATTTTTTTGCATCGTTATTAGAACAGGATTACAGCGGTACCATTCTGTCTGTTGTTAGATGCATTACTGTCAATCTAACGTAACTGCATCGGGTACTTCCGCTAGTTAATTATAAGCATAGCCTAATATCTGCATGACATCTACACAGCTAATAGCCAACAATAGTTGAGAAATTCAAGCAAGTAGTAACTGTGCTTAAAGAAATAGTGTTTCAGTTTGTTTTTAGTGTTAATCGAAGTATGAGGCCTTTTTTTTAAATAACTGTGATTTATAATTTAGGCTTATATATTTTTTGTAGCTTAATTGTAATTAGATAAGTATGATTTTGAATATTTTACATTACTATATGAATGAAAATGCAAATTTAATCCTTTCAACATTTCACTGTTTATGCTACTGCGTCATTATTCTCGTTAGAACTTCATAAGAAAAGACGTGGAAAAATAAAAATGATATTGCACTTTACATTTTTGCAAGTCATCTAAGGAGAAATTCAATTCGAAAAATGACTTTACTGGGCACTTTAGCATATCCGCTAAAGTAATCATTACGTTTAGAAATGATTTCGCAACAATTTATTCTTAGGAAACGGTAATGAGAATCTTTTTTGTAGTCGAGAATAACGACTAATTTATGTGTCTTTTTTCTTGTTCTTTCCGAAATGACGAGCGTTAATTGCAGTCTTTATTTGTGTTGAATGTAGATTTCTGTCTTTCTCTTAATTTTTCTTCTTTTCCCCCCTGCGTTTTGTATGTACTTTTATTAAAATTGCTAATTATTTAAGAATGTAGTTACTAATTAAGAAGAAATGAATGTCTGTTTCTTTTCGTTCTTGTGCCTATTCTGCATTACATGAATAAAGAGTATAGCGAGTTTTGAAACCTGCAATTTGAATTTATTTTTTTTAAACTGTTTTCCTGTATTTTTTTGCATTTAGTTTTGTCTTCCGTTATGTAAAACCATGTCCCGATCGCCGCAAATATGCATGATATTATATACTTAAGTGAGTGTTTTTTTAAAATCTGGGACGAATTCTAAATTTTTTATTAACTGCGAATTTCATGTAATAATTAAAATGAAGAAAATGGGGGAGAGAGAGATTCAAGTTTCTAAACGATAAAACATTTATACCTGAAAAGCAAATCTGAAAACACAATTTTTAAAAAGGTTGCTATATTTGTTATGAAGATATTAAACTAAAGTTAGTAAATGAAGTGTACATGCTTAAAACTCTTAAATCTTGAGGTATTATTTGACATATTTAAATAACAATTCAAATTGTTTACATTTGAAATAATTAAATTAAATTAAATACAGAAGGAAATGTACCATTTCGAGACTTAACATAGATAAATGCCAAGCACGAGACGCTTAATAGGCTCCAGAAAATTAAGAGTATGCGCCCCATGAAATGATATTGGTAATTCTCGTTCATTGATATTGGAGCAATCACTTTTTTATAAGCATTTATATTAGGTGTCAGTACTAATCTTCCTAAAGTTCTCAGTAAAAACATTTATTTTTTTTATTAGCTCAAAAAGCGTTAGCCCAAAAGGGCTATTAATATCGTTTTGGCATTTTGCGTTGTTTCATTATAAACGGCGTTTCACTTTTCAAATTGTGACCACCAAATATACAGAGCCCTGCGTTTGCTTAAAGAAATTAAATAATGAAGAATCTGCATGAATGTATGCATATATATTTCTCGCACTCTGAAAAAACAACGTACCTAGAGACATTAAATTTTGAATAACGTAGTCCTATACTCCAATATGGGCGTCTGGAAGCCCAAATTTGGAATTTGTTTCATTATCTATTTCATATTTTGTAAAACTTAACGAACTTTTGATTTTAACAAACTCAACTAGCGAGCAAGGGCAAGAGTGTAAGGGGGAAAAATATTTTTATCTCCAGTGCGCCAGACTGTGTATTGGAAATTCTAAAGATATGCTCTTTTTAAATTATCTCGTGCTATTACTGTAGAATTGAATTTTGTGATTTACGGGCGAAGAATATGATGTTTAATAAATAAAGGTAACGCTTAAACCATTAACAAAATGTTCCTTTGGACGTAATATAAAATCTGAATGTTTTCAGATTTTTTTAAATCTTTTGTTTCATTTGTTTATTTATTTTTAACGTTGATATTAGAAAGCTTGGATTCATGAAAAATATGCAAAAGTTCGAGTGTTCGTATCTCGAACGGCTTTCTGGATATAATACATGCATTGTTAGCGGGATATAATTGCATTATTATATTATTGTTTATAATTTCATCGGTGGGATATAATTGCATTAATAATATAATGCATTGTTGGCAGGCAAATGTAATGCATCCATTTTTTAGTGGGAGGCTAATACTGATGTTCCTTTTTCTTTTCAGCCTATTATCTGTTTCCCATATTTCGTTTATATGTTCTTATTTAGATGAAGTATTTTCGAATGTGTTACGAAGGTAATGCTTTTAACTGAAAGATTCATGCTGGAAATTTTTTCAACCACTGCACTGTAGAAGGACAATACAATTTTTATTCAAAAATTAAAAGTGCAAAAATATCTTTCAAAATCTCAAGTCTTAAGCACTTTTATATGTGAATTATGTGGAAATATCTAATGACGTAAGCCTTAAATCGTCTGATACTATTATAACAAATTCTGCAACAAAATGCTATCGATTAGAGTGATGGGAGAGTTTATATAATATAGATCTTGTTTACTCTGAAATGGGTTTAAAAATACTGTATCGTTCATCGTCTTTGGAAAATGTAAATGGAGAAGGGTAATTAGCATTTTCCAAGAGACACTAAGCATATTGTTGAAGTAAGAGTTTTTGTCATTTGCTACAATTTGGCCAGTTACAAATCTGTTGTTATAATTAGTTACACATAAGAATTACTGAACTTAATAAGAAAACAGCGAAGCAATATTTTGCTTATAGAAGGATTTCTAATTCTCTACAATCTCCAATTCTGTGTTTCCTAAACCAAACCAAACTAAAGACCAAAACTCCAAGTTCAGGTTTTGGTCTTCAACTTTAAATTCCTTGCACGTATGGTCTCTGCGGTCTGTAAAGTGTTTAAACTCCATTTATAATAAGAAGGCCTGTGAAGGTACCAAAGCCTAATATTTATGCCAGACATCAGAAAACCTGGATTCGTGTGTAATTTATTTTTATATACTAATTATAAACGAATTTTGGGTGTCATCAATATAAATGCAGTATTTCAATTATACATCCAGGAATTATTCCAATAAAGGGAATTTTAGTTATATCTACATTTTATTTCCATAGGGCTGATCTATTTAAAATTTTTAGCCCAAAGACGCATTAGCCAAGAAAAGATATTAGTTTTGAAACGGCATTGTGACTATAAACGGCTGAATCATTTTTTAAATTGTTGCCACCAAATATTTCTGCTCTGCATTATAGTTAAAGAAATTAAATAATGAAGAATCTGCATGAATGTATGTATGTGTGCTCACATTGTGGAAAAACAACGATATCTAGAACCATCATATTTCGAATAACATAGTTCTCCAACCGAATAGGGGCACTTAAAAGCCCGAATTTTGAATTGCGAATTTGTTTTATTATCTAGTTCTTATTTTTTAAAGGAATTTTTGATTAAGAAACTCAACGATTTCAAAGCCAGCAGTGGCAACACACAGTACGGCACAAAATATTTTTATTTCAAGCGTGCGAGACTGTCTATCGGAAATTCTAAAATATGCTGTTTTTAATTATTTTTATTCCAAAGAGGTGTTAGCCGAAATGCTCTCGAAACGTGTATGTGTAAATGAAAAAACCTCCCCTTTGAGCGTAATATAAAATCTTAAAGCTTTCAGATTTTTTTTTAAATTTTACTTTTTGTTTTCTGGTTTCGTAATTACTATAAATAAAGCTAGCTTCCAGCATTAGTATTTTCCATATCTTTTATCTATCTGATATCTTTTCTTCATTCAAATGAAATAGCGGGTAACGTTGTAGCGATTCGTCGATTGCATTGTCAGTTTTAGAAGATGAATCGCAGCGAAGAAAACGTACAAATATGTACCTCCTGCTATGACTCTTCCTCCGCGTCTGGAGAACGAGTTTACTCGACACCATTCGTAACCTTTACATGAGGCGTACAGACCAATTACTTTACGAGTTTTACGAGTTAATTTAAATTCTTGTGTCTTGTACAGTGTAACTGGTGGTTGAAATGTTTTGCATATGACAGTATTCATGAAAGAAAAGTTCTCTATGAAAGATTTTAATAAGATAGATAATAAAGGGAATGAGAATTTTTCCCTGTAATTAATCTGCGGAAATACTGGGAATGAATGAGACTTATTTCCCACTTTTCTAAAATTTTAATACTTATTTTTTGTATTTTTGAATTAATTGTAAATTTGCATTTAAAAATGTAGATATTTTTACATTATTCTTTACAAATGTTTATCGAAAAAATAAACACTTGTGAATAATAAGGATGCAATTCGAGTATGGCAAAACATTTTATTGGCTAGCAAGGGACTCATATAGAATGTTTCTTCTAATTTTTGTGCTAATCAGTTTCCATGATTTTGCGACACCTTTTAACAGAGAAAAACGTGTGTCTGTTTATAAATCGTTAGTTATTTACAAATTTAGAAAAGAAAATATCTATTTAAATTGCTATTTTCCAAATTTCATATAATAACTCAATGTTTGAATTCTTAAATAGCTGGAAATGATTTTCAAAATAATGTGTACTAGGGGGAAAATGTATTATTTATTATAAAGAAATGTTTTGGTTTATTTATGCTATATTTTAATTTTCTCGGTGAGAAAACCAGAGAAAAAATTCAAATTAATAATATTTCAAATCAAAATTACTTGATAATATTAGTTAAGTTTATGAATGTGAAATGGAAAGTCAATTCATTAAGAAAGAAGTCCACTAGTTGACTGAGTGGATAAGATTGCGGAACTCTAGTAGTTCAACCTGGCTTTGAAGGAGTTGACTGCATGAGCGTTTTTGCGGTTTTCTTCTTGTGTAACTTGAATACGAACCACTTTCCCTTATGATGTACTTTCTATTAAGTAAGTAACCTTCGTGGATTTAGCTATAATCAATCAAGCAAACAAATATTAAGGAAAAATTATTTCTGAACTAACTATACAAGTGTTCTTAGACGGGAAAAATCTATCAGTGACCAAATGGGTAAAAATCATCACTGAATACTGATAATTTGTTCTTGGCCCGATTTCCTGAAAACGGCCTAATTTCTGTGATATAACGTATTTTCCCTTAGAAAATTCTTCACGAAAGATCCCTCCTAACGTAGCTAATCTTAATGTGTTTTTACATAATCAATTAATCAACCAACCTGAACGAGACCATACCGGAGTAAAAGTACTTAGAATTTCCTTTCTCATTTAAGTTACATTTTTATAATTAATATGAAAAAGGAAATCTGATATAATAATTGTAAGCTTCAGTTTTTTATTTAAATAACACGGTTCGTTTATTAAAGACAAAGTCACAGTTCCATAACATGTCACAGACTCGCTATGGAACTGTGACTTTGCTTCACGCTTCAAAAAGGAAGGAAGAAACGTCGATAAACTTCTTAAAGTGCATTTAACTGCTCTGATACAATGTGTCTAAACGTGTGAAATTTATTCAGAATCTAAACTTTTTAACTGTAAGAATTGCCATATTATAGTCATTATTGCGTATGCATTTCTTTCCAAAGCAAAATCTTGCTATCATTTCCGCAGCTGAATAAAAGCCTGAAAATTTGGTCTGAAAATATGCGTAGGATCACCACATATCCTGAATTTAAATTAAGCAGTTCTTTGAAGGATACAAAATACAGAGCATTTAACAGCATATTTTTTTTATTCTCTAAAAATGGTGTCAAATCAGAATGGTGTCAAATTTTTCTCCTGTCGGATAGAACTTTCTTACGAAACTATGAAAGTTTTGAGTAATTATAAACAAATAGCTTAAAATTTAAAATTTGATAAAATTAAAAAAAAACTGCTTCTTTTTTAGTTTTACAATTTCAAGCTGACTATCTTCTCTTTTTTTTATCTGGTTGCTAGATTTTTTTCGAGTGGTAAAACTGGATTTCAGATTTTACTTTTAACTCATTTGCTTAATTAACAGTTTACATTTTGTTCTATAATGCCTAATCCTATCTTAATGTATTTATGAAAAACTAGCATAGCATTAATATGCTTAGTTTCTGATACATTAAGCTGACGCCGTATACAAGATGTTTCTAAATTATTACGTGCTTACGATTCCATTTTAAGAAGATAAGTAAGTAACATTAATTATGTTGTAGAAGTCGTTAGGTTATTTTGAAGCAGGAGATGGGGAAAATGTACAATACCCTCGCCGTGATTCGAACCTGGACCTCTCAAATACGCGCCGAGTGGGCTACCGTTGTTCCACGAAGGCACGGTGGAAGGAAGGAGAAAAACCCTTATGCACTGCCCCTTTTTAAAGGCAACTGGGGATTAGGAGACCCAATTGCCAAATCCTGGTGATAAAAAATTAGCGTATTTTTTAGTTCGGGCGCCATTGTAGAGTCATTAGTTTTCTTGGGAGTGGAAGCAGGAGACTTGAAAAAGGAGCAGTGCCCTTCCCGGGACTCGAAACTTGACCTCTCGAATACGCGCCGAGTGTGCTACCGTTACATGCTGGAAGGAGGGAGAAAATACCTTATAAAGTAAAGTAGGCTTTGAAAATACCATTGGGTGTTTTCGTTGTTCTCCCGGTTTGTAACGTAAATACGAGCAAGTTTCTTACAGAAATTCCTCCTCGAAATCACCACTCAGTTTAAGCAGATGATTGTGTCTGTGCCATATTTAGACAAACAAATGGGTTATAATAATTTGGTCACGTGTTGCTTTTCATTAAAATGTATCACATTTAAATTTTGATAGAGAACCTACACGAAGATTTAAGTAGCGAGTTGCTTTTATTTGAAGTTAATCCTTCAAATGATCCTTTATAGAGATTGGTTTTGTAATAAGCAAAATAATCACTGAAAAACTCCTAGAAGTATATGACTCAAATCACTTTCTTTCACTCTAAAGAAACACCAAAGCACTTTGGGTGTTAGAAAACTGAATTTAGGTAGATAAAGTAAACAGAATTTTTGTACTTCAACTAAGAGGAACGTAAAATGTATACTTCTGATGTTTCGCCAAGCGTATAAATGTCTTTCAGAAATTTACAATCGAAAATGCTTTCTTCAACAGTATTTAGTTCGATTTCTTAAAACCTTAATTAGTAATATTTCTGGTAATTTTGACCGGACGCTGATGAGTTAAGCCAAACGGGATGATCATAAATATAAATGAATGTATGATTCGGTTAAATCACAAAAAAAAAAATTTTTCTCACTGAAATATATTCTGTACTGCTCATAAGTTTCATATATTTTTACTGAAAGGTGTCGTGCGGTCGAAATCATTGCAGTCTGAAAGTCTGCCTTATTTGATCCATTTTTTAAACTGAAGCAATAAGTATAAATACGGCTTGTCATTCAAGAGACATTTAGCAGTGTAATCTTTTAGAAGCACTCTGTGAAGAGAAAGGTTTTGTTATAAATTCTAAGGCAAATTCAGAAAGAATAGTGGAGTTCTACTCTGTTCCTGCTCTGAAGGAATTTAGAAATCATCTGCGGTTATGCATATGCAGAAAAGATGATGCAAGTCTATTTATTTTATGTACTTTTGTGGAGGATAGTGAATTCACTTGCGTGGGCAAACTCTTGGATGAAATCCATCTCTCGACAAACCTTACATGGATAAAGCTGTAGTTATTTGTGTGAAATTTTAAGCTTTTGTTCTTTACGTCTTCTCTCGAAAAATTCATTTAATTTTTTCCCCTTTCATACAGTAAATTTGAGTTTGAATTTTATTTTATACTGTATAGGAAATAAAAATATTTTTTTCTTTTTTTGCAGGTAAGAAATTTATCACTTTGCTGATGGTCCCAATATGTAGTGCATAAAGAATAATCCATTTCAAGAGTAATGTGTTTAACAGTTTTGGAGTAATATGTAGTAGTGAACTTAAAGAAGCTCGTCGGGGTCCACGTAAGTCTTTTGGTTAAACACAGTGTCTAATTTGCAAGCCTCTCTTCTTTTGTTTGCTTATTTATGTCTGCCAAGAAAAATATGTCATATCCAAGAAAAATGCGTGTTATTATCATACTGGTTACTGGTTTTAATTTACATGACTTACATGACTCTGAATGTTACTAATTTCGAACATCAGCCCTTTAAAAAAAAATGTTAATTTGAATCACATTTCAGCTCGATAAACAGTATTTTTACAAGAAGATTTTTAAATATAACTGCTGTTCATTCTAAGCCTCTCCAAGCGGCAATGGAATTCTTAGTTAGATATTTAGAATTAGGTATAAACAACACGAATGACGTATTGTTAGCTTTAGAGATTTAGAATTTAATTCTCTTCTTTTGAGCTGTATCTTTTTCGACATGTTTTATTTTTAAGTAAAAGTCACATTATCTGTAATCAAGTTTTTTTTTATCACTTATCTGTTTTGTTATGTTTTATGTAAAACTAGCCGCTATGCGGACAGCCTTCGCCTGGCTTTTAAACGTACCGGAAAAATGCCTAAAAGACACACCTGGGACCGATGGCCCCGTAAGTTCTTCCAATTATTTTTCTTTGTTAAGAATAAAACCCTCCCTTGCATACGGCCCTGATGTATTACCAGAAAAACATATACATATTGAATTTTTAGAAAACTGATTGCATGAGATGTGTATTAAACATTTTTTAAAACATAATTTATATCCCCCTTCTTAGCCATCACCATAACTACATAAAACATTATATAAAAATTCTACAATAGTATAAATAACTCCATGCCATTTCTGATGAGTCAAAATTTTTTAAAAATTTTCTTACTTGATACTTTTTCTGAAATTTTGAAACGTTATGATACTTTAGGTAATCTTCTGAGAAAATGTGTCAGCAGTCATATCGCAGCCATTTGACTTGTAAAGCAAAGTCTTTGAGCTTCGTTTCAGACAAAGGGTTAAAACACAATATAAAAAATTACAATGAAGTAAGCAATATCCCTTAATGTAAATATTAATTATCCTAATAAATTAATTAAACAATTTACTTTTGCAAAAAAAAAAACAATTTTTCAATTTCTTAAACTTTTCAATTTCTTAAAAAAAGTGACATAAGAAATACGATGAAAAACGTTGCCAAACCCACATTGCTAAAAGAATGAAACTATTCAAAATGATGCGATTTCATCAAAAATCTATCAACAACAATAAAAATGAAAAATTCTTGCCAAAACCATATTTTAAAATATATGAGAAGTATATTCGGAAGCTGCATTTAAAAAAAAAATTTTAAATACAACATATTATTATTTTTCCAAAATTCTTTTTGTAAAAGAAGTCGGAAGGATTAAAGTTTAACGTGTCCAAAAATGATAGGAAAATAAACAGTACATTTTTTAAAATAAACTTTTAAAAAAAATTCCGTTGCAAAGGTTGCTCCGTTGCTCACTTTGCTAAATAAATTCGTATTTAATCGATTTATTGAAATACGAAATTTATTTTAAGTTCGTAAAATAGCTAAGTGCCTGCGTTTCACGACGATGGGAAAATGAAATGTATAGAGTAATATCTCGCTTTCCTACAACCCATTATGTCTCAAAATGATGCGATTTCGTCCAAAAACATAAAATAAAAAATAATCTAATTCGAATTTCGAAAAAATCGCTTCGAGGTGCTCTGGCTCTTGTCTAGATGCAACTATGTACCAAATTTCGTAGCCCTGGGTCTATTAGCTTATGCGCAGCACGAACGAAAGACACACACACACATAAACTCTTTCTTTTATTATATGTAGAGAGTATATCGCTATGTCACAGCTCAGAGCCGCAGGGTGAATGACGCCAAGTTTTGAAAATTTCGGACTGCGAGTTATGTGGCAACCATCCGCAAAATAAATAAGCTATATCACCTTAAGGGAGCCAAATCGTATCATTCAACGCATCTGTATGTTGATTTTGGGTTCATGTAACTATATATGCGGAGTAGAAGCAGTCATTACGGAATGCTTATGATGTAACTATTTATGGTGTAATTGGAAGATACACGACACATGTGCGAGAGATCCCGGCTTTCCCGGCGAGAGCATTGCACATTTTTTGTCTCTGACGCTTAAAAAAAAAATTACTTAAGACTCTACAAGTGGGGCCCGAACTAAAAGGTAGTAGACGATAATTTGTCACCACCAGGATTTGGCAATTGGGTCCCTTGATTCCCAGTCGCTCCAAAAAGGGGGAGTGTAAATATATTTTCTCCCTTCTTCCGCATGCCTTCGCAGTGTAACTGGAAGCATACTCGACGCGTATTCGAAAAGTCTATGACTGCAGTACCGGCGATGGCAGTGCATATTTTTCATGTTACGACCATCAGGAAACCTAACGACTGTACAAGTTCATAGCCCAGCATGATGACCATAAATATATTGGTAGGGAATATAGTGACTAGATTACACGCACGGTAGAGGATTAAGGGTCTGGCTGTACAGTCACTACCCAGTTCGGTGCAACTGTACTCGAAATCTAGAATTTTTTTAATCATACTCTAGCTCTCTCTATATAGTACATGATTGAAAACTTTACAATTAAACTTATTTAATATATTAAATGGTAATCAAAGGTATTTTCTAACCGGGAGTCAAAATTATGTATACATCCGGTACTGAATGATCAGAGAGTATTCATCATATCTTTGTTTCCGTATTCTGATTCTTTCTGATTCATTTATGTACTTTGTATCCTTGCTTCAAGATTCTACAGAGCGTGTACTCTAATATAGAATGTATTTTACATTACTTTATTTAGTAGCTCAGTATGTAATACACTGCATTTAGTAGTACAAAATATAGTGTACAGAACTCTAATTAAAAGTTGGTTTGTGTTATTTTACAATACTTTTATGTATGTAAATATGAACAAATTTCTGCCAATGGTATCTGTATTACTCAAGTTTGTAAAGAAACTGATAAATATGCCAGGCCTGCCAAAAAGTGATTTTGAGTACAAAATTTTCCAAATATAGCCAAATTTGGTTACCTTTGAGCAAAATAATTATTTCTTATATTCAGTTAATACCAGCAGATGGCTTAAATTTCTTTTGATTTCAAATTAGTTAAACCTCCTAAATCGCAATATTTTAGAACTTTTTGAAGTAAATTTTAAATATTTTGTACCCCCGAATTCACATTTTTTTTTAAAAAAGGGAAAAAAAAAACTGGATTTCTCAAATTATGAGATTTTGTAGTATTTCATAAGTGTGTAGATGGCCTGAAGCCTTGATTTCTTAACGACGCGTGTAACTGTAGTTAATTATTAGATTCGATCCTTAATTTTGTCTTAGGCAGTTGTATCAAGGCGTAAAAAAGATAATTTCTATTATTTTAATGGAAATTCTGAAGGAATATTTCTTTATCGAGATAACCTAGTTTCCTTGCGAACTATAGGTCAACCGACAACTCAGTGGGGTTTTTGCATTAAACTCCGTCCACCATCTCTCTTCTGTCTCGAGTAAACCCACCTGCAGGTCCAATCTTGGAAATGGGTTCATTAATAACTCCTGGCCTTTCCACTACTACGCGGCTATTATCCAGTCTAGCCGCGTATGGCCTTGTCGAAGATACTTGTCGGAGTGCCAGTCTTACCGCTCACCATTCTCTCCATCCGTTTTGATTATTTATTTGTTTATTTTTCTTGCGATTTCTCAGCGGTCATATTTTCTCTAGAACGGAGCTATTCGCTGAAGATTTATACCATCGCCATTTGGGGAGTAAAATTTGGTGGTGCTAGATTGCCAGAAACCAACTATTGTTCTGGGCATAGGAATATACTAGTTTTCAGTTGTTTATCACTCGTGTAAAATTACAAATTGCGGTGAAAGAAAAACGACTCTTAACTACAGATGTATGCTCAGTGTAAATAAAGGATTCGTGATACAGCGAAATTTTGTGCCTCAAGGATCTTATCCGGTTTTCTTTGGATTTAAAGCAATTTCGTCACTGTGAGGATGAATTGTAGAAATTGTATGCGTCGTTAACTTCTAAAATACGTTGTGGGGGCTCTTCAGGCAGCACAAAATTTTTCTTGTTTAATTGCACAACAGGTTTTTGCGTAGTAAGTTAATATAGTACATGGAATTTGGGTTTCTTTACTCCTTATGTTTTGCTTGCGAGAAAATGGAGTGTGCGCTTGCAACGGATTGCACATCGTAATGCTCTTCATATATGATGGATAAATTTCATATTGCTGATATCGTAAGTAATATGTTGTAGCATTTTGAGAACGTGATGGGGGTTTTTCCAAGAATCTGAACGATAATTTATCTCATACGTATAATTATTACAAGAAGGTACGTATTTTGTGGCTATGTAATTTAAATCTACTTTAAAGAATTCTGAATTTAGTATTGTATGTTCAATTCCAAGCTACTCGAATTCCATAATAATGTGAGGTTTATTAGAGTACGAGTAAAATTCTTTTGAAGGCGTTGAGTTTTATTTTCAATTGAAAACAGAAGCATTGCAATTATGTAAGCGGTTCACAATATTAACTTTTTTCCAATAATTACAATTTGCTCATTCATATTTATTGCAGAAAAATTATGAAGCTTTAGTCATAAAATCATTAATTTTTTTATCATGTTTTATAATAATACTAGGAAAAAGAACGTTTTAGTAATACCTGATTTGGTTTATCTTAAATTATTTTCTTTTCTTCATATAATGTATAATATTGATACTTATGTGATTGTTAAGAAAAAGAACGTATTAAACCTGATTTGGTTTATCTTAAATTATTTTCTTTTCTTCATATAATGTATAATATTGATATTTATGTAATTGTTAAGAAAAATAAGATTTTTTTTTCAGCATACGAAAGTTAATATTTACATTTTGAACCCGTACACACGCAACATATTAGTAGTAAATTATTATCTTAAACGAACTTTAATGTAAATCAGGAATATAAAAACAAACTACCTTTTTTATAAGCAAAGCCATCCGGTGTAAAGCCAACGACCTTAATATTAAAACTGATCTCCAAATGACAAAAATCTAAGATGCACCGAAAATTTCTTAATAATGATAATAATAATAATAATCTGAAAACTTTCAGATTTTACATTACACCCAAAGGGGCGTTTTTTTTAACGTTTTCTGTGTTACATTTATTTATTAAATATCATGTTCTTCGCACTTAAACCATAAAATTCAATTCAATAGCAATATCGCAAAATAATTTTAAAATGAGCATATCTTTTGAATTTCCGATACACAGTCTCGCGCGCTGGAGATTTTTTTTCCCCGTACAGTGTTGCCATTGCTCGCTTTGAGTTTGTTATCAAAAATTCGTTAAAGTGTTACAAAATATGAAATCGATAATAAAACAAATTCCAAATTAGTGCTCCCAGATGCCCATATTCGGTGGAGGATTACGTCATTCAAAATTTGATGGCTTTAGGTACCATTGTTTTATCACAATGCGAAAAACATGCATACATTTATGCAGATTCTTCATTATTTAATTTCTTTAAGTATAACACAGGGCGATATTATTTGGTGGCAACAGTTTGAAAAGTGATACGGACATTTACAGCGACCCGACGCAAAATGCCAAAACGAAATTAATAGCCTTTCTGAGGTAATTCTCCTTTGGGCTTAAAAAAGAAAAAAAAATGACAAATTCTATACATATATATTTGAAAACGAATTTCAGAAACAATTTTCATGCCTTTTAGTGAGAGAATTACGCAAATAAAAAATAATAAACAAAATTAAAAGTGCCAAATACAAAGCATACAATAGTAAATACTACGACCGATATGCGTATTTAGTAAATGTTAATCCAAATTATATCATGTTTATTTTCTACGTGCATTTATTTATTAAATATACATATGATATGTGTATATGCAGTTTGTGAAATTATATTTCTTAAGCATTTCCGAAATTTTTAGTTGTCATTTGGTGTTTATGTCAAATAAATTTTTAATAAAATCTTGATATTAGAATTCTAAGACCATAATTTAAATTTATTGAACCATAGGCTTTATTTCGATAGAGCTATATTATTACTTTAGAACAATGTCTTCCATCCTTTCCTTTTGAACGACTTTTTAAGAAACCTACGTTGCAACTCTCGGATCAAATTATAATAAAAGCAAAATCATTAGAAATGGTCAAAAAAATTCTATAACAAATAACAAACACATAAATTCAACGCGATTCGAAAGTTCGCAAATTCTCATTTTAAGTATCATTTACTCTAATAATTGAAAATATTAGCAACTACGGATGTTTGGAATATATGCATTAATCTTCGATGATATGCTCATGCCCATTACACTGTAAAACACCGAAAATCGTGAGCAGGACGGAAAAAGAAAGAATATGAATTTGATGTAAAAACTGTAAATGTTGGAACATTAAAGATCTGCGGAACAACATAAACAGCTATGCATGATACTTAATTCAATGTTTTTAACAGAGTAACTTATATCGACAATGTGTGTTTGTGTATTGCGTCACTTCCAGAATTACAAAAGGAAGATGCTGAAAATTCCTGAATTAAAAAAATAAATAAAAAATCTGAAAGTCTTCATATTTCATACTTCGCCCAAAGGGGCAATTTGCCCAGAAGGACTATTAATTTTGTTTTGGCATTTTGCGTTGATTCACTATAAATGACGGTTCACTTTTCAAATTGTTGTCACCAAATATTAGAGCCTTGTATTGTATTTCAAGAAATTAAATAATGAAGAATCCGCATAAATGTATATATGTTTCTTGTATTGTGATAAAACAACAGTATCTAGAGCCATCCAATTTTGAATAACGTACGTTTCCACCCGAATATGGGCATCTGGAAGCCCAAATTTGGAATTTGTTTTATTATCTCTTTCATATTTTGTAAATTTTTGAAAGAATTTTTGATTAACAAAATCAACGATTTCAAAGCAAGCAATAGCAAGGATTCTTTTCCCCCCAAAAATTATAAAACTGATTTAAAATGGATTCTGAAGAGATTTTTTCGTAGCGTCTATGCGTACGTACACATAGGTACATATGTATATATGTATCTCGCATAACTTAAAAACGACTAGCCTCGGAACGCTGAAATTTTGATTATAGGACTGCCATAACATGCAGATGTGCACCTCGCATTTTGGTTGCAATTGGCCGCATCAAAAGTATATAAATATCTGTATATATATATATATATATATCCACTCTGTTATTCGGCTCAGTGAGCTCAGTTTCTTTATTTTTATATGTTTGTAAATTGTGCATTTTTTGCTTTAAAAATGATTGAATTATGTTGTTCTTATCTTTCGGTTAAGATTTTATGCCTTTAGTTAACCTGCATGCAATAATTGTGGAATTATCAACAATTTAAAAGTTTTTTTAACTGCGGCTAAGCCTAATTTTTGGTTATGATAGCGGACATATTTTACTTAGCTTAGCAGAATAGTGGATTTGTTGCCAATCTAGAGAAACTAAGCTTCGCAATAACAAAGTAACATCTTCTTTTATTATTGCGAATTAAATTATGCTTGATTCATTCTGGAATTATCATTTAAGTTATTAGCTTGTTTTTGCTTACAAATTGTAATTATAAAAATTGGTTTTTTAATTGTTTTAAGTGTAGTTGGTGATTTATGTTTTTCTATATCTTTCAATTTTTAATGAAAATGTTTTGAAATTTTATGTATTTTTGCCTTACCGCAAAGTGAGAACTGAAATTATTAGTAGCGCATGCGCATTAGGTAAGCGGCGCTGAATCGTCTGTGAAATCGTCTGTCTTTAGCGCCGAAGTGTGGCTATGGTAAATAAATATAGTGAACTTTAAAGAGTGTATTTATTCTATTGTGGTTTTTGCGCTATCGACGAAGTAGATTTAGTTCACAATTCGTTAACTGTTAATTCAATATGTTTAAATGAAATGCAGGAAAATTGCGTATAATTTAATATTCCATACAAGGAAGTCATGTGGTGTACGCATCAGATTTTTATTCAAGGTAAAGGGCTGCGATGTTTCAAGAATGATAGTTGAGCTATGTTTTTCTTGGGATGCATTTCAGCATGCGATTTTCGTAACACTCGCAAATATACAAAAACTGGGTGTAGTGAACTTTATTGTAGCAGGAAAATACTACATGTAAAATATCTAAATAAAGGTGACTATTCGAAAGAGATCGTGGTACAAGCATGGTAGTACTGACAGAGTATAAAGTTACTTACGAAGACGTTCGCGAACGTTCAAAAGATTTTGAAAGGAGGGGGGGGGGAATGAAAATAAGACAAGGCTGTTTTGGCAATTCCGAATTATCATCGTGGAAAACGCTATGCTAAAATTATCACGTTTAAAAACATTGCAGGATATACTTTTTGAATTATGAAAATACGAATGCCTGAATATTAAAACTCCCAAAATGGAAATAACACTAACCCATCTGCCCAAAAAACCTTAAATTTAATCTGCTGCCTTAAACAGGAAGGAAAGAAAAATTTATGATAAGTACAAAAACACGATTTACTGAGTAGGAAAAGATTTAAAGATCATTTATGGCATAAGAAATGCTTTATTGGGATTAAAAGGGCAAAAAAGATGATCACAAAATGCCAATGAATCATATCTAAATTTTAACGTATATAAAAACCTTTTCTCCTCAAAGCTTTTGAAAAATTGTGATATTTTTGAAAACAATAAAATATACTTTACGTATGCTCGCATATTTCTATCAGTGTATAAAATTTTTTAAAAAAATGTACACATTAAACATATGCTTAAAAACGAAAGTAAAATTGAATTAAAGACTTTGATGTTCTTTGTATAAAAACTACTAATATTTTTATAATGAATTTTCTTATCCAAACAATCTTCTATTTTTTTCATGTGCAGCTCATGCATTTTTCAATTTTTATCTTAAAACAAAAAGAAAAGAAAGAAAGAAAAGAAGAGAGCATACAGCATACTAGACCTTACAGAATTTCACCATTGTATCGGAGAATGAGTTGAGAAATTTTTCTTATCAATTTCTGTCAGCAGGCTACCAAAGCATGAATTTTCTTTGCTTTATTTATTCATTCAAGTAAAAAAGACAATAGCCAGAACCCGGCAAGTAATTAAAGCGAGCTCAAGATTTGACCGAATATTAATTGCAACTCGTTATAGACTATGATGGTGACGAAATAGCCTGTCAACTTCTGTTCGCATCCTGAGGACCCAGAGTTGTTCGCAATGACCTTTTTGGATGCTGCTTTTCTTCACAATCATGTTTAAGTAACTGAAGAGTAATCTGTGAGAGAGTTTGATGGGGAAAAAGATGTATGAGGCTCATGAATAATAAGTTTTTTAGCTTGTAACAACGGCAATTTCGAGCAGAGTAAATGGAAGTATAACTTCATTGTTTTGCAGAATAAGAGTTGGGGAGTATGCGAGAAAATATAAGGTTTCAGTCCTGTATTTATTATATTTGATTTCTGATATTACCTGAATTAATTCTTTGATAATAACAATCCAGTTAAACCATCATAAGTTTGAAATGAAATGCTTATGTTTCGTCATCTTATGCGTTTAAAGAAGAGAAGTGAAATAAAAAGTTTCCTTTTTCTTGAATGTTAATTATAATGTTTTTAATCCCATAATTAAAATATTTTTGTCTTCTGGGGTTTCAAGTAGTCAGTACCTCCAGCTAGCAAATGGAAAATCCATAGTTCCATTACGGACGAGGGCATAGATTAATTTTCAAATTTCCCGCACGCGCAAATGAAAGTTGTATTACTACGCAGAGACATTAGGTTATTTCAAAGCAGGAGCGATGAAAAATGAGCAATGTCCTTGCAGGGACTCGAACCACATACATCTCGAATACGCGCCGAGCGTGTTGGTCACTACACCACGAAGGTATGCGAAGAAGGTGAGAGAAATACCTTATATACTGCCCATTTTAAAAGGCGACTGGTGGTTAGGGGATCCAATCATTAAATCCTGGTGGTGGAGAATCATCATCCACCACCTTTTTGTTCGGGCGTAGAGTTATTAGAATATTTTGTAGTAGGCGTCAGCAGGCTCGACGCGTATTCGAGAACCACGGAACTCTCGAATACGAGTCGAGCGTGCTGACCACTACACCACGAAGGCATGCTACGAAGGTGGGAGAAATACCTTATTACTTACTACATAACGCAGTTTTGGAAAATTCATCATAGATGTTTTTGCTCAACTTTATATCTATGAGTATTACTGTGTACGAACACTTCTACATTTATAGTATGATTTAGATTAAGGTATATATATATATATGTATATATAAATATTTAATACTGGCACATAAAAATAAATTTCAGAACTCAATTTGATCATTAAAGGACACTTTAGCAGACATTTTAAAGATTATTAAAGCAAAGGGGCGTTAGCCCGAATCGGCTTTTAGTCTCGAAACGGGATTTTGCGATTGATATTCCTTGCAGCATGAGCTCTTAAATTTATATTTCAAATTAAATCTGCACATTGCTTAAAAAACTGAAAGATTAAATACATGTACTTGATAATTTAGTCATTGCTTTATATTTTTAATAATACATCTTATAAGGTATATCTCCCGCCTTTTTTCTCATGCCTTCACGGTGTAGTGCTTCGTTCAGCACGCTGGGCGGGTATTCCAGAGGTCCGTGGTTCGAATCCCGGCGAAGGCGTTACTCATTTTTCATCTTTCCTGCTTCGAAATAACCTACTGACTCTACATTCTAAGTGATAAATGTTTTAGGTGTATATTTTTGTTAATATATCTAACAGAATATAATTCACTTTAATGATGTAATTTATAATGAGCATTAACACCATTATTGTAAGATAAAAGCTAATGCCACGTACTGCATACTTCGTTACAGAAAAATCATTTGTTAGTTGCTTAGAAATGAGTTTTTGTTTTTAATACTTTTATATTACATTTATTCCTTCCAATGTATTTTCTTTGTTCTAATATTTTTAGTCCAAAGGGGCGTTAGACTCAAAGGCCTGTTAGTCTCAAAATGGCATTTTGCATCGTTTCACTTTTTGCGTTAATTCATTTTTCAAACTGTTGCCACCAAATATTGCTGCCATGTATTATATTTAAAGAAACTAAATAATGAAGAATCTGCATGAATGCATGAATGTTTCTCCCATTGTGAAAAAACAACGGTACCCAGAGCTATCAAATTTTGAATAACGTAGTCCTCCAACCGAACATGGACACTTGGAAGCCCGAATTTTGAATTTGTCTTATTATCTATTTCAAATTTTGTAAAACTTTAACGAATTTTTGATTAACAGACTCAACGATTTCAAAGCCAGCAAAGGCAACACTGTACGGGAAAAAAAAAATTTTTGTTAACTTCAGTGAACGACACTGTCTATCGGAAATTCTAAAGAAATGCTGTTTTTAAATATTTTATGATATTGCTGTTGAATTTAATTCTATTTGGTTTAAGTGCGAAGAACGCGATATTTGATAAGTAAAGGTAACACATAAAACGTTTAAAAAAACGCCCTTTTGGGCATAACAAAATCTGAAGGCTTTCAGATTTTTTTTTTTTTTTTTTTTTGCTTATCCTAATATTTTTATTTAGGCTGTGTTTTTTGTGAAAATTGGCTAGGGAGAATAATGTGAAGAAAAAACAAATTGACATATTGGAAGGGATTACTGCACAATCGTATTTAATTTTGCCTTTAGTAAGTAGGTATTTAAGATCTGTATTATCGAAGATAATCTTCAATGGTAAAGCACTTAATCGACTGGCAGGGACTCACCAGAAAACTTTATCTTGCCTGACAAGAGCTATTTATAAAATGAAAAAAAATTTTGACTATAAAATGGACATTGATAGCAAGAAATGTGTACTTTCAGGAAGAACGCAAATGTTATTTTGCGTTACGAAGTTGGCAGCAAACCATGATCAGCACATTGCATTAACTTAAATTCTTAACAATGAACGCAAGTCGGTCGGGCGACAAAATACTTCTATCTCGTGGCAATTAATGGTCATACCTCCGCTTCGACGTGAGTTAAACTGACAGGAAAATTGTATACTTAATACGCGGGCCCTTTTCGAGATACCAAAAGCCCGCAAACGATGCCGTTGGGGGTTCTGTAATTCGCAGGGCCGTATCGCCGGCTAACGCCATTTTTACCCGCCGTTTCACAACGGCTGTATCTCAGAGGTCGCTGCATTAATAAATCATTAATAGAGATCTCGGAACAAGAAAAACCAGAACCAGAGTGCCGAAAAAGAACTTGGACCTGATTTCTCCAATCAAGAATTCGGGTGGTTCGTCTCCCCGTCTTGAGGAGCTTGAATTTCTTTTCCCCCCTCTTACATATTTCTCCTTCGCACTGGCATTTCCAAGCTCATTATTTAGCTTGATCTTGGGTGATAATGGGAGTCATGATTTCGAGGTGCTTCGAACTTTGGCTGAGGTACAAACGCAAAGCATGAGTTCATCCAGGATAGATTCTAAGTTCCGGCTACAAATGTTGGCTTTGGTAGGGGAAAGTAACTTACGATGGCCTTTGAAAAAGGCGTAAGGAATATTATATATTACTTGCTGTGTTTGGGAACATGTTCTCCTTCTAAGATCATTAAAAAGGTTCCACACGTTCTACGTCTGAAACAGATCGTATTGTTGTTATTGTTGTTGTGACTTATCTTACCTGTCTGACAGTAGCATCAGGACAAGCCCACGAAATTCGCCGTGTCAAGGAGAGCAAGATTGGGCCTGCCGTTGGTAAGCCTTGAGCACCATACAGGTGACAGTACGGCTGCGTTCAATTCCGCCTCCAATTTTGATGGAGAGCAGCCCGGGGAAACGGGTCCGAGTGTCTCGCACCCCTCTTCCCCTACCATCAACCTCTCGACAGGACTTTCGGCTTGCCGCTATTCCAACACGAACCCTTCGGTACGCAGTCAACCTTGCTAACCGCTGACCCGGTTGGGCTGTGAAATAGATGGTTTTATCACTGAAACTCAGCTAAAATGAAATTTGCTTGAATGTTTGTTAAACTATCATGCAAATACTACTCAAAGGATCGGCTCAAAACCTGCATATGGTTTGATAACGACTCGGTATTTAGCACACAGGATCACCAAACGTTCCTAGTTGCAGTCCTATTTATAAGAAAACTCCGAAAAACTGAGCAGAAACTACAACTTCGGACATCCATGAATTTTTAATAATAAGAGCAAATGCCGCGTTTCTTTTCTGTTTATCACATGTAATTTGTACTTAACCGCGTTACGAAGCACACACGAAGCATGAGCTATATAATAACTACACGCGATATCTTTGTCTTATGGAGGGAAATAACTACTGGTATTTTCATCATAAAGAGATTTTGCTCGATATTCTGAGAGCATTTAAGATCTTAAAACAATATTCAAACATATAGATGTGAACATGTGACAAGTGCAGTAATTAGAAACAATTTTTAAGCATGTTCACATTTTGTTTATGTAAGGTAGCAGCTTTTACAGGACCTTCTATGTTTATTATTATTTGAATTAGTTACTTAAATCATAAATTTTTCTCGGCGTTTTTGATCCCCTCTTACCTCTGATTACCATTTTATTTATTTATTTATTTGCTGTTTAATTTGCTAACTAGTTTTAATAAAAGTAAACTGACATGAAAACAAAACATGTAAGTTTATGTATAATTAGCGCAACAATCAAGTAGAAATGCGATGGAACAACGAGCGTTATGGATATATTGCAATCGAGAGGCGACATTGTTTTGAATTTGATTCTGAAGCTTACCAAGGCTGTCCATACTTACCAAAGCCTACTAACATATGATAGATGTTAATTTCTGAAGTAATTTGATTACATTTATCTATTCATTCATTTTTATTTTACCTTATTTTATTTATTTACTAGCGGAAGTACCCGATGTCAGTTAAGTTAGACTGAGAGTGATGTATCTAACAACAGAGAGAACGATACCACTGTAATCCTTCTCTAATAACGATGCAATAAATACGATTCGTAGTCATACATTTTTCACTCCGATGCGATATGGAACCTACATAAAAATTTTAGATAGAAAAATAAGCTAATTCTCTCTCATTATATCAGCAACAATGGCACGCAGTTTTGAATGATTTCCGTCTTTCTAATCAAATGGTCGTAAAAGTTCCATTCAATATTTCACCTATATTCAATAGTAGTCGATTAAATGTGGCAAAAAAAATGGATCATAACTGATCAGAAACTAATAACACCAACAAACAAGCACACAAACATACATTCTTCTCTATATGTATAGTTTTTGTAAAACTTACAAATTTTTGATTAACAAATTTTACAATTTGAAAGCGAGCAGTAACAACACGTTTCGAAATAAAGCATTTTCATCTCCAACGAGCGAGACTGTTGCCATTCGGAAAAATGAGTGTGAAAATTATTGCTTTCGGAGTGTTTAATTAATATCTCGGCTGATTAAAGTCGCACGAAGATGGGAATAGTCGAAATGGCTTACCACGAATTTTTGGAATCGGGAATAATGTATTTAATGTTTGGCAATGGTATTTTTATTTCATTGTAAAACTCAGAATTCTTTTATTGATAAACTCTACAACTTGAAAGCGTGTGGCAACACTTCTCGCAATAAAGCAGATTTTTATCTCCAGCTTGCGAGACTGTTACCACTCAGAAAAATGAGAACGAAAATTAGCGTTTTCAGAGTTTTTAATATGTCTGATTTTAGTTACTTTTTTGGGAAAAAAAAGGTGGAAGTCGATCTTTCCCAGGACCCTGGAAAAAATTGTAGAAAGTTTGGTGACAATAGCTGTAGTAGTGACTGAGTTAATCGCGAACCAACACACAGACATTCTTCTTTATATAGATAGATTAATATTTTATTCTGTCATATCTTGCAGTAAGAGAGAAAATTTGACAAGATTAAATGATAAGTAGTTTAATTAGTGTACTGTTTCGTTTCTTCTACCATAGCTTTTATCTTTCTCTGAAAAATAATGATTACCATAGTAGGGGCATCTTGTTCTGCTGAATCTAATTACACATATTTTTCCAAAACAATGCATGCCGAATTTGTTTACTCAAATAACAGGTTGCTGCGTTATATTTCTACGAATATACAAGCGTAGTACTGTTTTTCTTTTCTCTTCAAAATAATATACTTCACATGTTTAATGCTCTACTCAATTTAAATTTGGAATGAAGATTGATTTACCAGTGAATGTGAAATAGAATTCCTTTTTCATTTCAAGACCGGTTTTTGAAACTCGAGTTGACTGAACGTATGACTGTTTGGTGCTCCCCCCCCAAATAAAGTCTTAAACAAATAGATTTTGGGGGGGGGCAGCTGAGGAAAGTAAATTAGGTTTAATTTTTTTTCTATAATTATAGTAGAAAGTAATTGGAGCTGCCGTAAGCAAACATCTTTATGGAAGTTCCAATACGGGTTCAAACCTTGAGCTTTAGATTAACTTTAATGATTCGAGACATTTTCTTATCGTCTGGAAGACAAAGAATTGCAAAATCGTTACATGCATTATGTAAGATCTCAGCAATCATAATTAAATGGCCAATCTAAAAAAAGGAGCTATCGCCATGATTCAATGACACACATCTCATTTCGAAGAAGGAAGACAAAAATCAGATTCTTCAAGATATAAATAAGCATGACATTCCTCATCAATTTGATGACGAGAACGAAGAATCCGGTCTTCGTCCCTTTTTTCAGACTCAGCAGTGCACTAGTTCTCAGCCCACTAGTTGATCAGTAAGACAGTAAGCTGTGAACTTAAGGGTATAATTTACTTTCACTAATCAACAAACTGTTATATCTCATTTGCATTTTTTATTTTAGTTATAGGGTATTTTCTCCCTCCTTCCAGCATGCCTTCGCGGTGCAACGACTAGCACACTCGGCGCGTATTCGAGAAGTCTAGGCTCGAGTCCCGATGAGGGCATTGCACGTTTTTCACTTCTCTTGCTACAAGATAACCTAATAAATCTACAGTGGCGTCCGAACTAAAAGGTGGTGGATGATGATTCTTCACCACCATAATTTTTTAAAAGAGATATAAAATACCAGAAGTGGGCGCAGCGCGATCCACCTAACCAAACAATTTGGTCTTATGGTTATAACAGGCCACGCAATCCCTCCTTCGAGCATGCCTTCGTGCTGGCTTCGTGCTTCGGGTTAGCCGACTTGGCACGTAATCGAGAGGTCCAGGTTCAAGTCCCGGCGAGGGCATTGCTCATTTTTCGTGTTTTCTGCTTTAACATAGCCTAATGACTCTACATAGGGATACGTTAATTAACCTAAATATCGAGTCTGCCGTTTTTCGTAACGTTTCTTAGTGTGATCGTCACTAATGCTACAAACAGCAATAATGATTCTTTAACCTCCATTACCAAAAAGAGGAGAAAAAGGAGAAATTCCCAATGTCAGAATATCTGCGAATACGAAGTTCACGCATGGTCTTATAAAGCATAACTTTTCATTACAAAATTCTAATAGCGGAGTTTCTTGTATACCAGCATAACCAACATAAAATCAGTTCGAAAAAATCACTGAAAAAAAAGTTTCAGACTCTTAACAGAAGTTAGTCTGCGCAACAAGGATATCGTTTCGCAGTTGTTATCCAAGTTTGTACTACCCCCTGCAAACCTCCTGGTTAATAAAATTATCAGTTAAGGAAGGAACCAAATTACTGTGATGTCAAATAGTAATAGAAAAAGATGATTTTAGCATAGCAGACATGCATTTTAACTGCTTTTCCTTTTTTTTTGCTTTAAATCCTTGCATAATAATGCCCATTAAATACTTATATCTCCTAATTACATTTTTTACGTTATATATCAAGAATATTTAAAAACTGTTTGGGGAGAAATTAGGTAAAATTAGATTAGACAGAAAGCTTATTACTGCATAGTTTGTACTTCTTTACACCTAATTATGGCAGTCTTATTGCTACTGATTAATATACAAGTTTATAGCTTGTAAGGTTTATCCTAATTTTGTAACAGTTATTTTAAGTTTATGCATTTTTCGTATCCCTTCTAGCTTCAGCTTAAAATTTCCTACCAGAATGTATTTTCAGAAACGCGGTTGATGCAAATGAGTAAGAACAGTATTTAAGTCGATGTTTCACTGACTTAAAGACTGACTTAGAGAGCCCAAGTTCCTGACTAGAAGGCGTTTGCCTTTGGCTACCTCTCTCTAAGCTATTGCTAGGCTCGGCCGTACTTTAGGCCCTTGATTAGCTTCGCCCACTTAAGTTAGATTTAGGGGCCAACTACTTAGAATCTTGATAGCTTCTACTATATTTTTTAGTTAAGTTTAATCTCATATTAATTTGAGTTCAAGCCCAAGTGGAGGCTTTGCTATACGCTTCGAGTTAGGAGCTGACTGTGTCATTTTTATTTTGAGAAATAAAGGAAAGTTAACCCATTTTGAATCTTACGTCTCTGTTCACACACTTAAGCGATTATTCGCTTATCAGTGTTAAGGGTTTCGAATACTGAACTGTGAAATAGAAAGGTGAAACCATACAAGTTGATATATTTAATATTCTGTAATTGTTTGTTGCTAAATTCTATGTACTTTACGTTTATTATGTTAAGACTTCTTACCTTAATGCTAGTTCTTATAAAAGTGAGAATTTTAGTAATGCGGAAACTTCTCTTTTCCTAAACGTAATTAAAAGAAAGAAAAATGTGAAAAAGAAAATAGTATCTCGATTCAAGGTTCTTAAGTAAAAATACTCATTAAATAGTGGTTATCCGAACAAAAAAATTTTCCTTTTCTCTGGCGGAGAGAGGAGGTACAAGTAAATAGGAATGAAATTTTTTTTATGCCTTACCTTCGTAGTAATCTTGTAGAGACATTAGGTATTTTTTTAAAGCAGAAGAAGATATGGAGAATGAGCATTGCCTTCGCCGGGACTCGAACCACGGACCTCTCGAATACGCGCCGAGTGGGCTGACCACTACACCACGAAGGCATGCGAAGAAGGCACCAGAAATACTCCCCCTTTTAAAAAGCGACTGGTGATTATGGGACTCAATCGCCAAATCCTGGTGGCGGAGAATCGACATCCACCACCCTTTTTAGTTCGGGTGCCACTGCAGAGACATTAGGTATTTTTTGAAAGCAGACGAAGAGATGAAAAATAAGCATTGCCTTCTCCGGGATTCGAACCACGGACCTCTCGAATACGCGCTGAGTGTGCTGACCACTACACCACGAAAACATGCGAAGAAGGCGGGCGAAATGCCTTATAATCCTTCCCTTTCCTCTTTCCTTCATGGTGTAACTGAAAAGCACTTTCGGATGGCACTCGGGCGGTGTGGAGTTTGGACCACCTGATTGCCATTTTTCAGAGCATTTACTCAATATCCTAAGTAACCATACAATGGCCTCATTACCAGTCACCCTTTAAGTGGTGGAGAATGTAATGTTTTTCTCTCTTACCACGTGCCTTCCTGATGTAATTCGAAAGCACGTTCGGCTGGCAGTCGGAAGGTCCGAATTTCGAATCTCAATGAAAGCATTGCTCATTTTTCGCGTTTTTTGCTTCAAAAGTGGTGTGTAATGATTCTACATGTAAAAAGAAAAATAAAGAAAGGAGGAAGAAATGTTTATTTTTTTACTCCTTTTTACTCCAAATAAGATGAACACGGAAAGTGTTTTCTACAGATTCTAGCAAATTTATCGAAGAAACCGTCGGTGATCTTTAAGACGAAAAATGTGAAGACATCCAAAAGAATTAATCAATTTTTGAAAATTATTCTTGCTGGATTGCTAAAACGAAAGAAGAAAATAAGCTCGTATTTTCCTCCCTGTCTTACATAAATTATTTTTACTTCCTTTTACGAAGTAAAAAGGAAGTATTATAACGCAAAAAATTTCGGGTACCATATTTCAACGAAAATATCCATTTTGACTGCTATCGAATGCAATTTAACGATGTTTTTGCATGACATCAGTACTCAAGGACAGAATAAAGGACACTCCCCCCCCCAAAAAAAATTATAAAACTGATTTAAAATTGATTCTGAAGAGATTTTTTAGTGTCGTCTGTGTGTACGTACTATGTTTGTATCTCGCATAACTTAAGAACGAGTAGCCTCAAAAAGTTGAAATTTTATATATAGGACTGCTAATATAGGATTACTATAACATTTATATTTGCACCTCCTATTTGTTGCAATCGGCCGGACAAAAAGTATATAATTATATATATTATATATATATATATATATCTATTCTGTTACTCGGCTCAGTGAACTCACTTTCTTTGTTATTATATGTTTGTAAATTGTGCATTTTTTGCTTTAAAAATGAGTGAATTACGTTGTTCTTATCTTCCGGTTAAGGTTTTTATGGCTTTAGTTATCCTGCATGTTATAGTTGTAGAATTATCAACAATTTAAAAATTGCTTAATTGCGGCTAAGACTAATTTTGTTTGCGATAGCAGCCATATTTGTTTACATTTCAAACTTAATAGTGGCTTTGTTGCCAATGTAGAGAAACTCAGCTTCGCAACAACAAAGTAACGTCTTCTTTTATTATTGGGAATTAAATTATGCTTAATCCATTCTGGAATTATCATTTAAGTTATTAAATTATTCCATATATTGGCTCAGGATAGCGTCCACAGCAAATTAAATCAGTTTCTACGCCTTCAGTGTCTTTTTTGCCGAGTGAGATAAAAAGTAAACTTTCAATTTTGTGCACCGAAAAATTTGCCTTTTTGCCCGCTGGCCGAATTCCTTATTTTTGCGTAGAAACCGTAATTTTAATTGTAAAAAAAAAAAATGTAATTGTTTTATGCCTCAGGACAGTTTTCTTTTCTCTTTGAAAGGAACAAATGTAATTATATGTTTGGGTTTTATGCTTTGTTGTCATTCTTTATCATTTTTGGATCCATAATCATCGAAATGATAACTCGTCGACACTGAACTTTATAAAACATTTTCAATCCAGCTTAGCAGTTGGCAGGCGGTGTCGAAATCTTAAAAGTATGGCAAATAATGATCGAGATCTTAAATTATAATCAACACTAAACATAAATCAAAATAAACGTATTCAAATATAGAGATTACAATAGAAAATCATAATCTTTGGGTTTTAATAGGTTAAAAAATATTGACAAACTGAAATTAACGCAGGCGTTAAAAACTCAACAAAAACTGCGAAGTTTATCAACATTAATTACATTATATGCCTTACTCCATCATCTATCTGATTGAAAGGGGTGTGGTATATTCCATAAAATTGAGTCTTTTCGCTAGAAATATCCTTTTGATATTCACTATAAAGAATAAAGCAAGCGACTAAGTTTCCTTGGGATAATCTCCTACTGTTGTTCCTTCGATAACAGACTTGACAAGTAGATGTAATTTTGAATATTCCTAGTACATATATTACAAAATGAATTTTCAAAATTTGAAAAAGTCGACAACTCCCTAAATATACCCTGTCTTATATAAGTTCATCGTGCAAGTTCCTGTAAAGTGAGTCACGAACGGGCTGACTGCATGGGCGTTTTCGTGGTTTTCCGCATGTGTAACGTGTGTACGAGCCAGTTTACCTTAGAAAGTCCTCTACGAAGGCATCTCTTCTGTTAGGCAGATAGCCTTAGTGTATTTTGCCATAATTAAATAAACCAAACCTGTAATGTGAATAGATATATTACTTACATATTTACATAGCAAGTATTTATAGTCTTTTCATAAATTATAAAAATATTAATGAATAGATATGCTAACATTATTATTATTATCATATTTATTTATTTATTTGTTTAAGTGATATCTGATTTCATAAAACCCAGTTAGCTAATGTTCAAAAATTACTTTTGGAACAGGATTAAAGCTATTGAAGGGGTTATAAGTTAAAGATCTTATTCTTCCTGGAGTAAGGAAACTTACCTGGTTACACGGACGGTAGATGCAATCATAGAATAGCGTAATGTAATTTTATGTAAAGAAAGAGAAAATTAAGGAAACTAAATAATTAAAATTTCTGACATCAAAAACTTAATTCGATATTTTTAATGAACATCCACATTTTGCCTACAAGGGCAGGAATCAGCTTGTAGTTATTTTATAAACAAAATAAAATAGTTTTTAATTGCTATTTTTAATTTAAGGAACAATATTAAACTTTAAATAGCGGCATATTTCCTAGAATATCTTCGATTTGCGCAGAAATTCCTTGCTCTTCCTTTATTTGGATCTTCAAAAATTTGTATCTGGGTCTTTTATCGGTTTACTGTCAACGATAGCAAAGTATCATTTTTCTTTTAATAAATCATGCTATAAATAGGCCAAGATCCTATTATTAATTTTTAATATTCTATCGAGCTTGACGCGCCCACGTTGTAAAACAAATACAATACCTGTTGTCTTGACCTTTACTCAGGGTATGGAAGTTGAACCCCTTTCTAGAATGAAACGCAAGAGAAGGCAATTTTATATTCCTATTACGAGCAAAAAGGTTAGTCATTAATATTCATTGATTTTAGAAGCACGGGAATGGGCAGTTAGTAAATAAAAAAAGAATTCAGGCGAATCAGATAAAAGGTAATTACGCAGTAAACGCTCGCTTTAGTACTTACTACATGGAAGGAAGATAACGATGAAGCAAGTACTTTCTTCTTTACGTAACTTCTTTTTTACGAGTTGCTTTGTTTGTCTACGAAGTTCATTTATTACAGAAGAGTCGTGTTTTAGGCAATTATTTGTAACTGACATTTTTTAAGTTAAAAAGAAACTAATTAAAAGCAAATCAGTCATTGAAAATTGATTAACAAATATTTGTCACATATTTAATACACTGGTGGCCAACTGGATTACGCTTTTGAACATGAATACGCCATCTTGAAGCAAATTAAAGAGTATAATGTATTAAGAATATAAAGCGAGAGACTGGACAAGAAAGTGAAACCAAACATTTGGTGTGTAATGCTGTTATAATATAGTGTAGGGCTGCTTTAATATTCTTCTGGAAAAATAATGATTGCTCACTTCGTGATGGGGGAGGAGGAAAACATTTTTCATTTCTAGAGATGCACAACATAACGCAGTCAGGTTCAACGGTATTGAAATCAGGGAATTCTGTAGCACAAAGAAGGTGGTAATGTTCACTTTCGTGATTTTCAAACCACTTTGCCATCAGCTTTGAGGTTTGAACTGGTGCGTTTTCATCGTGATACATCGTACTTCTTTCAGGATATACTTTTAAGCGGAGGTGTGGTCCTAATAATCTTTGATAGCGATGTGACTGCCACGAAGAATTTGCATTTCTTCAAAATTCCAAGATACTGCCACCCCCTTCCAATAATCCACATTTATGCTTCGCGATAAATTCTTGATCAAGCGCCTCTGTCTGGAGAAAATTTCTCTATAAACTCTCTCAGAGATGCAAAACAATGGTGAAGATGGACTCATCACTGAATAACTCACATTTTACATTGGGGGCTTTCCGTATTTTGCACTTCTGACTGGGTGCCGTTTCCCTGTTGTTATTGTGTGGTGGTTGGTATTTAAAAGCTTTTGCTACACATACCTGACAGTGACTATTAATCCTGTGAAGCTTCCAAGCATTTTTTGTAAAACTGGCTTGAGTTAAAGTAAATGGTAGGTTGTGATAAGTTGCTGAAATTTTAACTTGATTAGCCATTTTGATTGCTTTTTGCGTAACTCTTTTTAACGCTCGTAACATTGTTTTCATATAACTTCCTCTTACCTTGGCAATTACTCTGACTCGATGAAGTTCGCTTTCTGGCTGACAAATGTAATACATAGAAAAGACCTGCCGTCTTGCTTGCAGATATACCAGCTAGACAGGCATGAAATTTTTTTCCGTTTTTGAACTCCGATATATTTCTTATTTATGCCATGTAATTCTCAGTGTGTGAAGTTGACACTGAGATTATTCTTAGTGATCTTTAATATCGCTGAAAATTTAAAACATTTATTCGATTCGCAAGCGATTTTGGTAAATTTTGAATCAAAGTTCCGAACTACAAATGCACGTGTTGGTGGTTTTTGCAATACTTTCTTTACACGTGCTAATGCTTTTTTGCAATGCAATTAACAATGCTGTATATATTCACTAAGTATTTCACTTTCGCCTTCCAGTTTTTGGTAGCATACTACATAGATTTTGGAATCATGAAAAAAGGGACGGCATTATTCTTAGTAATTATGTATTTTATATTCAAGGATTGTATTTGCCTCCTGTAACTACTTCTTCCATCAAATAATAGATATACGACTGGGTAAGGATCTTTCTATTTCTAATGAATATCAAGAAATAGTGTCATAAGCTTCACGAGAGTGATTTGTATACAGTAAAATAAGTTTTTATATTCCTTTGTCATGGTATCAAATACGGGACTGAACTGAGCTTAGGCACCTTAGCATAAATGCGTACACTGACTCAGCTTTATATTGAGGAGTCTTAATTTGATCTCTAGGGTGATCTTCGATGATTTTTGCGTTGAAAAAGACTTAAGACCCATTACTCTGCAACAAACATCCTGAAAAGGATATTTTGTCACGTGAGTTAGCCAGAGCAATGAATTTCCACTCTAAGTTTCACTTGTTTTTTGGTGGATCAGTAACTGCTTTGGTATCAAGAGGAAATTTTGCACCATACGATAATTTATTCATTGCTCCTGTAGACATGCATTCCATGTTCACGGACAGTAACGCTGTCCACCTAGAAAGCACATAAAAAATCATTTGAGCTCTTAATCATCATGAATATCAAAGGAAAATTATTACCTCTGAACATAATAGTGCCAGTTTTGACGGATTAAAGAATAAAAGGCTATAACTTAGAAACATTTTCGTGCAATCACTTTAATTTTTGGTTTCACACATTTTTGGTCATGGCGCAGTTATTCTGTAAATTTGATTCAAATCAATGAGATGGTTTTTATTTCATTTGCAATAACGTATTTGTTACTATATTTTTTTAGTTTCCTTTTACAGATGAATGAGCTGATTACTAAGAAGCTTCGGGTTTTTCTCCATTTATAATGCAGATGCAACCAGTTTTTATTTGAAGAATGTTTTCCCCGTAGACATCTTTTATCTTAGGCAAATTACACTTGAAGGTAACCGACCTCCTTCGAAAGGCCGATTTTGGCTAAAAATCTCAATTTTTTAATTTCATGTTTTTAAAGGTTACACTCTTAGCTTTCAAAAACAACTTTTCTTTTCTTGATATGTTTATTAAAGGTGGAGATATACCAGTTTTTCAGAGAGATGACAAACCGGAAATTAATTGTTTACCACGGGGTAAGTGAAAGTTTAAAGAGAAAATTAAAAATGCAATTTTCGCCTTTTTTTTAGTTTATTTGTTAACTAAATAATTTTAAGCATTTCAGTTAGTCTGGAGAATCTGGCAGAATATTTTTATTATGTATTCTGTCATTTTCGTTTGGCAACATGACTAGCTCTATCTATATATATGTCATGTAATGTTAATCTGAAAGCTTTAAATGCGATTTTTGATAATTTTTTTTATGATTTATGTTCACAAGAACCATGATAACTCGAAAGTTCCTTATAGAATCACTTGAAATTTTGCACACAGAGTTTGAATATTATTAAGCATGACTAAGCGTTAAAAAATTTACCTTACAGAATTTAATTACATCACTTTTCCTTCAATATGTATGACCTTAATCAAAATTTTTGGGTTTTGACTAACATATTTAGCCATACATTACTAACGAATCAATATTTTCCAATTAGCCTACTTTACTGTATGCCTATAGTTATATATAAAAATAGTCAAAAATATGTTTTTATCACTATTATTTTCTTGTCAGTGATCGTTGATGTTTTTGTTAATTTCCGTATAAAATTTTCAGTTTTTGCATAAACACTAAATAATGAATTTTTGAATTTTTTTTATTTCACAAAATAATGAATTTTTTATCATATTTATAGTGATTATATTTAAGTATGAGTGCACTCCAATAAAAAATCTTATAAATTTAGAAATGTAACGAACATTTTGAAAAATAGCCTTTCGAACGAGGTCTGTTACAAACTCTTTGCAGTATTTAATTAATCAACGTATAATGTATTTCTCCCGCCTTCTTCGCATGCCTTCGTGGTGTACTGGTCAGCAAGCTCGGCGCGTATTCGAGAGGTCCGTAGTTCGAGTCCCGACGAGAGCACTGCTCATTTGTCTTTTCTCCTGCTTCAAAAATAATCAACAGTGGCGCTCGAACTAAAAAAGGTGGTGGATGATGATTCTTCACCACCAGGATTTGGCAACTGGGTCCCCTAATCCACGGCCCAAGGCCCAAGGCGTTGACTTCCGGAGTACCTTTGCAATTAAATGCAATTACCTCCACAACATAATTAAGAGAGATTGAGATAATTAAGAGTAGACAATAGCAAAGTACAGTAGACAGAAGAGTTAAAGATAGAAGTATCAGGAAATAGATAGGAGGTCCAACAATGGACAGGGAATTCTTCGAACTTCTTTCACTGAGTGAAAAGAAGGGTGAAGAGAAGTTAGATAGAGATCCCTAATCCACGGTCGCCCTTTAAAAAAGGAGTATATAAGGTATTTCTCCAGCCTTCTTCTCATGCCTTTGGAGTGTAGTGGTCAGCATGCTCGGCCCGTATTCGAGAGATCCGGGTTCGAGTCCCGGCGAGGGCATTGCTCATTTTTCATGACTCCAACTTTATAAAACGTAATGTCTCTACAAACCATTTTGTTTGTAACTTTAGAAATACAGTTTACATCATTATAGGAATTATATGATCATGAATACGGACACAGTATCTTATATTTCTTAATTTCCATTATATATCCTGACTGTATATATAAGGAGTGAAAATCTTTCTGAAATTCTTTATAGTATCTACTTGGGTGATCTATTTAAATAAGCATGTGTTGGGAAATTAAAAATTGAAGCATGTGTTGGGAAATTAAAAATTGCTGACTACCAGCATCTTCAACTGCTGCAGCAGTAACACAACCACTTCCCTCGCTTTCAATTTTTTATTGCTGTTTTTTCTGAGGAAGGCAGGTGTTTCACAAAAATTCGATCTCTTCCCAACAGTGCAACTTTGCTGCTGTCCTTTCCGTTTGCTAGCCAGTTTTAAAAGAAAGTACAAAAAAAGAAGAAATGGGCATTGATAATTGACTTTTGACGACATATAGCAGTTATTGGAAAAGCACACACACACATACACACACATAAAAAAAGTGCAGAGCAGATATCGAGTGGGTAATCAAATGTAATAAGCAAAGAAAATTCAGGTTTCGCATTCGCCGTCAATCAATTTGTGACACAGTGTTGCCTGTGCAATCATCAGGGTGGCGAATTGTGAAGGCCGAAAATTGCATAATAGATGGACAAAAAAACACTTCCACGCTTCTCCTTCCCAATCTCTAAGCAATTTATTTCTGTCAATCATCCGTGTGGAAATATTTCGTTTCGTTATTTCATTTGCTTTTGTGTCACTATGCTTTGGCTGTATTCAGAAATTACGTCTGTGGAACGTAGGTTGCGTAGCCAGAATCCACATTTCCATCGAATGGAAAGGACGGGAGAAAAACACTGTTTTCAACTGATTTTGTAGTATTACAAAATGATATATGTTACGCTATGTAGAAAGCTACATTAACAAAATTAGAAAGAGGAACAGCTTATTTTAAAGTCAACATCTTACCATTGCCTCGCGTGGGCATTTCAGGCAATAACAAATAACCAGAAAGGACTGTTATGGGTGAATTAACAGTGTGCCATTTGATCCTTGATACTCGATTCCCCATCACACTACTATCTCATCTTTGACGCTATGATTCACCATTGCACTACCATCTATATTTGACACTAAGATTCGCTATCACACTACCATCTCACCCTTGGCACTACGATACACTGCAATTCAGAATAGCCTAACAAAGGTTAAAATTTTCATGTTTAACATTTTCTAGCCGTTATAAAGCTTTTGTGCCTAACTAGACCAGACACTTTACAATTTTTTTTTCTACTTATCAGAAATGCTGTTTTGTCTAATGAAAAAAAAGTATTTTAATGAAAAGAGATGGCTGGAAAGTTCTCAGCACAACTGAGAAGGGAATGGCTACAGCCATATTAAGATAGTCTGGGGCTCTAAGCATATTATTCTTTTTGGGACGCTTAGTGACCGCTTCGAGGGAAGAAAGAGAAAACAGGATTATAAGAAATAAAGCAATATTTTAGGAGCAGAACAAATGTAGATCCGGTTTTTGAGCTCTCAGGAAGATTGTAGAAGCATAAAACTTTTATGCTGTTCAGCATATTCACCCCAAACTCAACCTCTTTCAGGCTGATTTTTAAAGTTCTTTACCCCTTCAAAAACATTCTTTGTGTTGTACTGTTTTATTTTCATTAGTACATCTGAAATACTAGAAAATTTCTTCCAAACTTTTTATAATGCTTGAAACAGGAAGCTGTCTGATTGAAGTAAAATTTAGTGATAAAGATTGATAGTCTATTCATTCGAATCCCATCTCTTTCAAAACATCTATTGACTTGCCAGCCTTATGAACAAGTCATCGGCCTTCAAAACGAGAATCCCTTTCCAAAGTTTCTCTGATCGTTTTTTTTTAATGTCTTTAATCTACACAACAAGTAGTAAAGTAGAATTCTATTTCAATGTTTTGCTGCTCGATATTATGCACCTATGTTAATTGTAATTTTTCAATTCCTGTGTGATATTTTACTGTGCAACATCTTTTTGCAAAAGTGGAGTTTCTGATTTGGAAAATTAAAGGATGTCATAGAGAAAAGACTTGGGTATGCGTGTGACGAATTTTGTGTTCTTTTGAAAGAACGTGTAACTGAATTTGTTGCTTAAGCTCAAGCACGTACTAAAAATAAATTCCTGACTGTCAGACAAGATTTTTAACTTTTTTTTTTCTTTTTGCAGTAAGTATTACAAATCGCGATGTATTCATTCGTATGTCGTTTCAAAAAGTGACATATCACTACCATCATTCACTAGTTGCAAGGAGAGGGAAATACTGCAAAGAATGCAAACAAACTTGTAAGTGATGCGAGCATCGATCAACGCAGTTGTTGCTATGAAGAGAATATACTTTTTATAGCTTAGTTTCAGTAAAAATAGCTGGCAGCCCTTATCAGCATTCCAGACGAAGATTTTAGAAAATAACGTGCAGCTAATGGAAAAACCATGGAATACTTTCATAGGAAGGTACAAGGGAAACTGAATTTTCAAGTTCATAAGGATTCTGAATATATGCTTTAGCAATCTCGACAGCTCGGTCAGCAGTTTTCAACCTTCCAATGCCGAGTCTCCTTTCATACATTATTTTTTTTTTACTTTCTTGTACGAAGTAAAAAGGAAGTATTGTAATCGCGAAAACTTTCGGGTACCATGTTTCAACGAAAATATCCATTTTGAACGTTATAGAATGCAATTTAACGACGTTTTTGCGTGACATATGTACGTAAGGACAGAATAAAGAACTCTTTTTTCCCCCCAAAAATTATAAAACTGATTTAAAATGGATTCTGAGGAGATTTCTTGTATATAGGACTGCTATAACATGTGTAAGGTTTTAGTTAAACTAACAAACTTTTATTCTAATTTTTCCTTTTCTATCTCTTCTCATTTCAACTTCCCGTTAGAATAAGCGCGCGTTTCAGCTTTATGCTAATTTGAAGTGGAGCCAAGTTATATTTAAGCAAGAGGTAGAAACCTTTCAGTGTCAGAGAGCTTTTAGTCTGAGACCACGGTTATTCTATTCGACGTTCGCCTGACTAGCTAGCATTTAAATTCTAAGCCATAGCGCTTTTACGTGATTGCTTATTGAAGTAATTCCAAGTGCGTCAGTATTAGTTAAATCTTGCTACGCACCATTTAGTTTAGAGGCCAACCTCGCGTTATAGCTCTGTAAGCAACGACTATTTAATTTCTAATTAGTTGTTGTTTAAATTTATTTGATTGTTCATTTTAGACCCAAGTGCGGTCTCTACTTTCTGTATCCCTCCCGAGTTGCGAAGTGGTTGTAAATAATTGTGATTTAATAAAAGAGGATTTTAAATCCTTTAAAGTGCAGTTCTTCTACCACTTAATATTCTACCACAGAACATAGCTGTATTCAGCTCCCTGTTCCAGATCAGGATTTAAGGAGTTCACGAAGATGTTTGCCAAGAATATGCACCGAACACTCAGTCCTGACACATCTAGATGTGCACCTTCTATTTTGCATGCAGTCGGCCGCACCAAGAGTATATAAATATATGTATATATTTATATATGTTCTTGGTAACAGAGTGGATCGGCTCAGTGAGCTCAGTTCCTTTATTCTTATATGTTTGTAAATTGTGCTTTTTTTGCTTCAAAAATGATTGAATTGTATTGTTCTCATCTTCCAGTTAAGGTTTTTATGCCTTTAGTTAACCTGCATGCAGTAATTGTGGAATTATCACAAGTTGTTTAAGTGCGGCTAAGCCTAATCATTTTTCTCATGGCTGCCATATTTGTTTACATATGAAATTTCCGAGAATAGTGGATTTCTTGCCAATCTAGAGAAACTAAGCTTTGCAACAACAAAGATAACGCCCTCTTTTATTATTGCGAATTAAATCATGCATAATCCATTCTGGAAATTTGTTCGAGGAAATAAGTGTTTTAAAATTTACTTCGTAATTTTTAATATAGATATTTTGAGTTTTTGTGTATTTTTGCCTTGTCGCGAAGTGAGATCTGAATTAATCGAATGTGAAATCCTGAATCGTCTGTGAAAAACTGTTTTTTTCTTGTTTAATTAGATTTAATTCAATTCAATAAATTTAAATTAAATGCAGGAAAAATGCGTATAGTTTAACATTCCGTACAAGGAAGTCATGCAGTGTACACTTCAGATTTTTTTCATTAAATTACCATAGTTCTAACACATAAATTGGGCGCATTAAAGCGTAAATTATGCGTCGAGTTTCCATAACTAGTAAAGGAAACTTAAAGTCATGAAATAAGAAGCAAGTCTAAAAAATGCAGTAAGTCCTCGCATTGAACTTGGAGACATGATTCGAATTTTTGCAGTGTATCAACAACAGGTATTTTTAGCCTCCAAGAATGAAAGGATAATAATAAAATAAAAATGCAAATGGGGGGGAAAATCCCTGCAATTGAATTAAATCAGAAGAGAAGAAATCTTTGGCTCCATATGGGGTCTGACCAATCAAAGTCCGTTCTTCCAATCAGCTCTGCCCGTCCCTTGCGGTTAACCCTTTTTCGCTTTATGGTGATGCATAATGAATTTAATTTGCATAACCCTCCGGCAATGAGTACTGAACAGAAGGTGCGATGAATTGGAAGTTAAGGTGGGCAGGGAATGCTAATATGTGAGATTAATTGCATTGGAAGAAACTTTGCGCTTATCGCTTCAACATCCATTCTCAGTGGAAAGGAAAAAATCCTGTTTTTGTCTTGTTATTAACTCTAACACATTAATCAGAGTATCGATTCAGTTCGAGTTCCAAAAGTATTGAGTTTCAAAATTATCAATTTAGTAAAATCTTTGAAATTGAAAGTTATCTGTCATAGTACAAGCTAGATTGGGGGGGCTGTTTAATACGTCGTTGTGAAAATAATAAACTCTAGTGGTAATATTTGTAAAACCTAACAGTCAGTTGTGAATAGTATCACAACAAACTGAAAACACTAAAAACTTACTCGTGAGAGGAAATCTTATAATAAAAATTTTAGCATTAAAAATCTTATGTGTATACCACATGACTTCCTTGTACGGAATATTAAATTATACGCATTTTTCTTGCATTTCATTTAAACTTGTTGGATTGAATTAAATCTACTTCGTAGATAGCGCATAAACCACAATAGAATAAATGCATTCTTTACAATTCACTATATTTGTTTACCATAGCGACACTCTGGCGCTAGGTTCACTTAACAGCGTTACATCTCAGTCAGTTTATAACTCATCAGAATGCACAAAATTATATCATCTGAAGAATTATCTAATTGCTTCCACGTGTTCTATTCAAATACTGTAATAAATCTAAAATAATATACAAAAGAAATTAAATAAACAAACAAAAACAAAAGAAAATAGAAACTGTTTCTCATTCAATTCAGTTCTCACTTCGCGAAAAGGCAAAAATACATAACTCAAAATATCTATATTAAAAATTACGCAGTAAATCTTAAACACTTATTTCCTCGAACAAATTTCCAGAAAGAATAAAGCATGATTTAATTCGCAATAATAAAAAAAGGTGTTATCTTTGTTGTTGCGAAGCTTAGTTTCTCTAAATTGGCAACAAATCCACTATTCTGCTAAGTTTCAATTGTAAACAAATATGGCTGCTATGCTAAAAATAATTAGGCTTAGCCGCACTTAAACAACTTTTAAACTGTTGGTAATTCCACAAATATTGCACGCAGATGTACTAAAAGCATAAACAGCTTTACCGGAAGATAAGAACAACATAATTCAATCAATTTTAAAGCAAAAAATGCACAATTTACAAACATATATGAATAAAGAAACTGAGCTCACTGAGCCGAGTAACCGAGTGGATATATATATATGCATATATTTATATACTTTTGTTGCGGCCGATGGCAACCAAAATAGGAGGTGCACATCTGCATGTTATAGCAGTTCTATATATACAAAATTCCAACGTTCTGAGGCTACTCGCTTTTGAGTTATGCGAGATACACACATACATACGTACGTACAGACACCGTGAAAAAAATCTCTTCTGAATCCATTTAAATCATTTTTATAATTCGTTTGGGGAAATAGAGTCCTTTATTCTGTCTTTACGTACAGATATCATGCAAAAACATCGCTAAATTGCATTCGATAACGATCAAAATGGATATTTTCGTTGAAATATGGTACCCGGAATTTTTCGTGATTACACTTCCTTTACTTCCTTTAAAAAAGCAGAAGCATTCATTGGCCCTATCACATGTTTAGACTCATATCTATTAAAAGAAATCAATTGAGAACTAAATTAATAAAATTCTTACATTATTAATACAAGTAAATAAAATTTACATGGTGAGAAATGAAAATCTTGTGAACGTAATTAAAAGTCAGAGAGCCTCTCCGTTTCAGCATACAGAAGCATGGAACGGTTACCCTAGGTTAAATTGCAGAAATTGGTGCAGGAACATAACTGTGCCGATAGTATTACTTAATGTATGCATCGCGTTGAGATATCTGATGTGAATCTAAATGGACATCTTCGCTGAAATTACCTGACGGCAAGTGTTTTCATATTCAATATCGGGTAAGCGAGCCGTATGCATGAAGTTTTCAAATTTTTTTGCCATGTGTAATTTAAATATGAACCAGTTTATCGTATAAAGTCCTTGCGTGCTTTGTCAAAGTAATTAGAATTAATCAGTCATCTATCTGATTAGTCACGGAATTATCCAAAGTTGATTGCAGTCCAGTGTTGTTGTGACTTAACGTCTTGTCTGACAATAGCATCAGGACAAGCGCACGAAGTTCACTGTGCCAAGGAGAGCAAGATTGCACCTGTACTTGGCAAGCCGTGAACACTATACAGGTGAGAATAGGACTTCGTTCAGTTACGCCCCAAATTTTGAGGGAGAGCACTTCGGAGGAGGGACGGATCCTAGGGTCTTTCACCCCATCTTCCCTTACCAACAACCTCTCTAGAGGATTTTCGTCTCGCCGCATATTTAGAGTGCCCCCATGCCGCACAGACACTATACATTTGCACAAACATACATGCCTTCGAACCCAGGTCCTTCGGTATCGCAGTAGGCCTTCTAACCACTATGCTGTCTAGACGGCCTGCAGGCTAGCGGTTTGCTTATTTGAATGTGGCAAAGCACACAAGGTCTGTCCTAAGGGAAGATTCCTTTATAAAGAACTTTGCGAAGTAAAATGTTTTGTATTCACATTACTGGTAACTAAAGTCGCGAAGGTATATTTGCAACCAACCCGCCCACCAGGATTCAAACCCAAGTCGTACTATCAGTATTTAACGATCTTAACCATTTGCATCTGGTTGGTTTGCAGTTAGGTGGTTATGAAAAACGTTGAAGCACATTTCGAGAAGTTTTTAAGTCGGTCGATAACTCTCCAAATGTCGTCGAGCTTAACAAATTTGAAAATTTGATATCTTCAATTCTACAGAAATTTTCAACAAGTTATAAACATTTTATATAAAACATTTCTTGCCTTAAAATATAAAACGCAATTATAAAGATGAATAGTTAACAAATGAGTAAAAAATTTACGCGCATTTACACATTTATAAGGATGTAAAACAATTATGGCCGGTCCCCGGATAATGAACGATATACGTTGTCGAGAACGTCTTTAGGTCTGATTTGTATTGGTTTCTGTTAAACAACTGTTTCTACAGTAATGATAAGGATGATGATAAACTGGGCTTGTGCAGTATTAGTAATAATAACGTTACACTTGTACTGTAATAATTTACATAACAACTTTTTTCTTTTAGCTAAACAGCACATAAAAACAAACTAATTCGGAAAGTCTAAATAACACATATATATAAGGTGTTTTAAAAAATAAATAAAAATTTATTTAATTAATTTCACCTGTGTACTATTTTTTAATGTTATAATTACATTTTTGCTGTTTCGGGGGTAATCAGGCATATGTGAAAAAGGACTCAAACTGTTTTATTAAAGATCTAGCAAATTAAATTTTGTTTCATGTTCGTTAATGCTGCTGATTATTTCGATCATTGTTCTTGTTCTTTTTCTGCAATTCTAAACTTAAATCACTTAATTTCGATGTAAAATCTGTAAGAAGCGGTACATGATATGTTTCATCAATTAAATTTACACATATTTGATCTTACTTTTTAAGAAAATTCATCTCAGTTAATAAATCACGAAATCGTTGCAGAAATTTAACTTATACGTAACCACTTTACATACATATGTAATAATAATTCTGGCTATTCTTCATCGAGCTGCAAATGGAAAATACACCGTTTGAGGGAACTTGCTGGAAATGGAATCAACGATTTTGAACATTGTAATTCATTATTTCATTCGTATTTAATTTTTACTGGTGGTTATTGGATGTGTTGTTTTACTGGTGGTTATTGAATGTGTTGTTTTACTGGTGGCTGTTGGATTGGATTTGTATTTAATCTTTTACTGGTGGTTGTTAACTTGTTGGTGAATTATTGCTTTTGCTCTATCTGCTGTTATTGAAACTACTTTAAAAAGTGGTAGTTTCAAATTAGTGAGGAAATTTTTAAAAGAATATATGTACACTTCTAATTCATTCTTTCAAAGAAATCATATTCAACTTTTCGTCTCTAGATCTTTAAAAACCATATGAATGAAAATAAGTAATTCAGTTGTTTCACGTATATCTGTCGTTTCATAAAACGAAAAGGAAAAACATGAACATCTATGAATGCCGTTACATAACTGTTGTGTTATATTTTCACTCATTTTCTTAAACCACCGCATCACAGTATTTCGAGACAATAGTACGTCTTTAATTGTAGCAATAATCTCAATCGGATATTTCCAAGAAAATTTCTTTTATAAATTCCCTTTGAAAAAATAGTTTACATTTTGCTTTCTTAGAATGATGCAATAGTCACAGCATGTGATTTCAACATGGTCTTCTTAAAAACATTTTGTTGAATTCTTACTTAAGCCTTAAGATCCCTAATTACAATTTTTCTAGTTTAATTGTATTGTGAGGCCTATTAGCGGCCGAGCGGTAAAGTCGCTGAACACTGGTAATTAGGCTCGAATCCCGCAAATGGGCTGGCTGCATCGGTGTTTTCAGGGTTTTCTCCACATGTAATGTATATACGAGCCAATTTCCCTTAGAAAGCTCTCAACGAAGGCATCCCTTCCCTTAGGCAGATAGCAAATCTCTCCAGTTTGTACCTTTTAGTGACTGCTACGGGTGCATTGCGTATTAAGAACAACATTTATCATTCAAAAAAAAAACTGATCAAGTTCCAGTTCTTTATAAAAAAGGAGAATCCTTGAATTTTTTTTTTTAGTCCAAAGGGATTTAGTCCCGAAGGACTATTACTTTCGTTTTGCGATTTTGCGTCGATTCACTCTGAATGCCCGTTTCACTTTTCAAATTGTTGCCTCTAAATGTTATCGCTCTGCATTAAATTTTAAAAAATGAAAAATCTGCATAAATGTATGCATGTTTCTCACATTGTGATAAAACCTAGAGCCA
>KK120983.1:271018-284256 GCA_000611955.2 Stegodyphus mimosarum | reverse complement strand
TCTGCAGCCACACTTGTCACACTGCGGCCTTCCTCCAACTTCCCAATGATTCGACCTCGGGTAAAAGCATCCAGATGTCGTCTAACAGATTGATTATTCGCCATTTCTCGCTGAGGCAGCAACTCGGTGTGATTTTAACTGCTATACGGCGTGCAATCTCTTTGCCAGAAATACTGATCTTACATCGACAACATGCTTTATACTACTCAGACACTCCCCCATTACGTCTACCTGCATATCTGCGCATGTGCTACCGTACATCACCTTACTTAATCTCCTGATTGGTCTTTCTGTCCGCTCTGCCTCTTCGTTCAGCTGATATGCTAATTTTTCGACTTCGTCCTTAATTTTTGCACACCAATGTAGAATAAATGCATCTCTTTAAAATTCAGGATATTTATTTACCATAGAGACACTCTGGTGCTAGGTTCACTTAACAGCGTTACATCTTATTCATTTTATAACTCAGAATGCAGAAAAATTATGTATAGCATCTGAAGATTTATCTAATCGTTGCCACATGTTCTATTCAAATTCAATAATAAATCTAAGACGATGTATAAAAGAAATTAAACAAACAAACAAAACAAAGGAAACCGTTTTTCGCAGACGATTCAGTATTTATCATTAAATTAATTCAGATCTCACTTCGCGACAAGGCAAAAATACATTAAAACTCAAAATATCTGTATTAAAAATTACGAAGTAAATCTTAAACACTTATTTCCTCGAATAAATTCCAGAAGGGATTAAACATGTTTTAATTCGCAATAGTAAAAGAAGGCGTTATCTTTGTTGTTGCGAAGCTTAGTTTCTCTAGATTGGCAGCAAATCCACTATTCTCCTAAGTTTCAAATGTAAACAAATATGGCTGCCGTATGAAAAATGATTATTCTTAGCCGCACTAAAACAACTTTTCAATTGTTGATAATTCTACAAATCTTGCATGCAGATTTATGAAAGGCATAAAAACCTTAACCGGAAGATAAGAACAACATAATTCAATCATTTTTAAAGCAAAAAAATACGCAATTTACCAACATATAAGAATAAAAAGACTGAGCTCACTGAGCCGAGTAACAGAGTGGATATGAATACATACATATATTTATATACTTTTGGTGCATCCGATTGCAACGAAAATAGGAGGTGCGCATCTGCATGTTATAGCAGTCCTATATACAAAATTTCAACGTTCTGAGGCTACTTGTTTTTGACTTATGCGAGATACATACATACACACGTACGTACTTTTGTACGTACATACGTACGCACAGATGCCACGAAAATATCTCTTCAGAATCCATTTTAAATCTGTTTGATAATTTTTTTGGGGGGAAAAGAGTCCTTTATTCTGTCTTAAAGTTCAGCTATCATGCGAAAACATCGTTTAATTGCATTCGATAGCGGTAAAAATGGATATTTGCTTTGAAATATGATACTCGAAATTTTTCGCGATTGCAATTCTTCCTTTTTGCTTCGTACAATGAAGTAAAAAGAGCAAACTATCTCTGTATTAATGTCCACAAATCCTACGGTAGTCACTGTAGGAAGTTTTTGTTGATGCCTTAAATCGAACACAATTTGTAGATAAATTTAAACACATCTAAGTTTTTAACCAGTTCATATAAAGAGATATAAAATAGCTAAATCAACCTTGTAGTCTGAATACAACATGGCTGTGTTATGCTAAGTTGTATTACATTTGTTTTTCAGGCTTTTTCAAATAAGCTTTTTTTTTAATCATCCCATTTCAGCGTCTCTTTCCTCAGAATATTTTTTAATCCATCCCATTTCAGTCTCTGTGGATGATGTAGACAAGAGAAGTTCCCTCTGCCTTGTTTGCGTGGCAGTAGTGAAACCGGCTGCCCTAGTAACAGCTAATGGACATCAAAAATAAAATATTGATTTTTGAAATATTTCTTTTAAGACCATCTTAAGTGCTGTTGATATTAATGTTATGACGTTGTATCCATGGGCGTATATTTACTGCACATTGATTGATCGTTTTCTTTGCCATGTTTGCATTTTCATTTCATGTAGTTAATGCCTGTCACACCTCGCTCAGGGCTTAAGCGAGGCCCGGGAAAAAACCACGGCTCTTTAAATAGCTTCCTTCCTTTTGATGCGTCTTTAAGTAAAGCAAATTTGAATTTGTCAACTTTGAACCATTTTATGACTTCTTATTTTGTTTAAATCAAAATAGACTTTCGTAGAACATCCTTCATTATCAAGATTTTCGAATAATTTTGATTTTGATATTTATATTAAGCTGTGCATGTGAACAAACATTATTTATTTTGAATCTCAATAAAAACGTTTACGATTAAACATCATCGATGATCATATACAGGCAATTTTCAGAATCTTCACGGCTAAATCAACGCTTGAAATTTAAAGAAATGGTTAAAGATGTAAAGCAGAATCTTTCGCATTATTAAATTGTCAGGTTTAGAAATTGATTTATTTTTATCATAGAATTCACTTTTCCTGATAATAGCAATTTATATTTTAAAATACTATTTTATTTGATTCCCATCTCTCTCTCACTGTCTTCTTTTTTTACTCTCCTTTAATTGCCCCTTCAGCCAAAGGTTTTGCCTAGGTCTGGTTTAAGTCCTCGTCGCGTAGCAACGAGATTTGTCTTTGGACAATCCTAACGCTTAAATGTCATTGTATGAAAAAATTTTCGCTTTCTTTAGAAATAAAGGATAATAATAATAGTAGTAATAACGACAGTGAATATCATATTTTTACTTCCTTGGACGAAGTAAAGGAAGTATTGTAATCATGAAAAATTCCGGGTACCATATTTTAACGAAAATATTCATTTTGACACCTATCGAATCCAATTTAACGATGTTTTTGCGTGACATCTGTACCTAAGAACAGAAAAAAGAACTCGTCTTTCCGAACCGAATTATAAAACTAATTTAAAATGGATTCAAAAGAGATTTTTTTTGCGTGGCGTCTGTATGTACGTACGTATGTACATATATATGTATGTATCTCGCATAACCCAAAACCAGTCACCTCAGAACGTCGAAATTTTGTATGTAGGACTGATATAGCAGGTAGCATGTAGTTGTGCACTTCCCTGTTTAGTGTCAATCAATCGCACGAAAAGTATATAAATATATATATATATACACACCCACTCTGTTACTCGGCTCATTGAGCCCAGTTTTTTTATCCTTATATGTTGGTAAATTGTGCATTTTTTGCCTTAAAAATAATTACGCTGTTCTTGTCTTCCGGTTAAGGATTTTTAGTTAACTTCCACGCAATAGTTGTAGAATTACCAACAATTTAAAAGTTGTTTAAATGCGACTAAGTCTAATTTTTTTACCATAGCAGCCATATTTGTTTGTATTTGAAACGTTACAGAATAGTGGACTTGCTGCCAGTCTAGAGAAACTAAGTTTCGCATCAACAAAGGTAACGTCTTCTTTTATTATTGCGAATTAAATCATGCTTAATCCATTTTGGAATTATCATTCAAGTTATTAAATTATCCCATATATTGACCACAACGAATTAAGTCAGCGTCCACAACAAATTAAGTCAGTTTCTACGCCTGCAGTGTCTTTTTGCCGAGTGAAACCAAAAGTAAACTTTCAGTTTTGTGCACCGAAAAATTTGCATTCTAGCCCGCTGGCCGAATAGCTTGTTTTTGCGAAGAAATTCTAATTTTAATTGCAAAAATTGTTCTTTAAATTGTTTTAACTGCATTTATGTTTTATATTTTTCAATTTTTAATAAAGATATTTTGACGTTTCATGTATTTTTGCCTTGTCGCGAAGTGAGAACTGAATTAATTGAATGAGAAAAATATCTGTTATGAAAATCGAGGAAATAGCTTTAAACGAAATACAGAAAAAAATGCGTATAATTTAATATTACGCACAGGGAAGTCATGTAATGTACACATCAGATTTTTTTGACATGAAGGTCATTATAATCGAATGATTGTAATATTACAATGCATTTTTATCATATATTATTCCCATAACAACTGAGATCAATTTATTTCTAGTTTTTTATTAATTGATAGCTGCTCCACAGTTTGTTTCACATAATTAATCTTGTTCGTTGATTAAGTAGACGGGTAGGAAAATTAGAATTCAAACCACTTGTGATACTAGGAAGAATTTGATGGAAGTTTAATAACTTCAACGAAATGCAGTTCGCCAGCAGAAGTTTATGTATAATTATGACTGATGAAAAATTTGATAATGGTTATGGGATCTGTTATCAAAGGAAATGTTATGTGGTATTTTTTTAACATTAATATCTAATGTTAATTGAGGGCGAATGTAGCTAAAAATTGTCTTTAATTTTAATTTTTGAAACTTACATAAATGAGTATAATTCCTTTTTCTTTCTCTTAATTCTAACAACACATTTCCTCAAAGTTTTATTCTTCAAAGTTTAAATTTATATAATATTTTTAAAGAAAGTTTAAAAAGACTACTAAAAACCAAGTTTTTCTTAACTACTAAAAGCTAAGTTTTCTTCAAATGTACGTTTTATTTCTAATACGGTTCTGTTGTGTTTCGATTAGCATCGTAAAATCAGATGTTGATAAAATTTCTACTTTTACAAAGCTCTTGAATTCATATTTTTTTTTGTAAATATTTATTATTAGAAAGAATTGCCAAAAACAGTCTCTCAAAGACTTTCAAAAGAAGGCTGCCTCAAAAACTTTTTTACTTCCACATACGAAGTAAAGGAAGTATTGTAATCGCGAAAATTTCAGGTATCAGATTTCAACGAAAATATCCATTTTGGTCGCTTCCGAATCCATTTGAATGGTGTTTTTGCGTGACATCTGTACGCGCAGAATAACGGACTCTTTTCTCCAAAACGGATTGTAAAACGGATTTAAAATGGATTCAGATGAAATTTTTTCGTGACGTATGTTATATCTCGCATAACTGAAAAACGAGTAGCCTCAGATTGTTGAAATTTTGTATATGGAACTACTAGAACATACAGTTTTGCACCTCCATTTTTAGTTGCAACCGGCCGCACCAAAAGTGCATATATATATACTCTTTTACCCGGCTAGGGGAGCTCAGTTTTTTTTTTATTCTGATATGTTGGTAACTTGTGCATTTTTTGCTTTAAGGGTGATTGAATTATGTTATTCTTACATTCCGGTTAAGGTTTTTATGCCTTTGGTTAATCTGCATGCAATAGTTCTAGAATTGTCAACAATTTAAAAGTTGTTTAAGTGCTACTAAGCCTAACGAAGCTGCCTTTTGTTTAAATTTGAAATTCTTAGTAGAATAGTGAATTAAATCAGTTTCTGCCCCAACTTCATTCTGTTTTTTCCGAGTGGGACCAATTCATCGAAAAATCTGCCTTCTTGCCCGCTGGCCGAACAGCTTGTTTTTGCTCAGAAACTCTAATTTTAATTAAAAAAACTTTTCCAACAGTTTTTAACTGCAACTGGTGTTTTAGGTTTTTCTGTATTTTACAATTTTTAACGAAAATGTTTTGACTTTTTGTGCATTTTTGCCTTGCCGCGAAATGAGAAGCGAATTGGTTGAATGAGAAACGTATCTCTAATGAAATTCGAAGAAATAAAGTTAAATGAAATGCAGTAAAACAAAATGTGTATAATTAATAGGCCGTACAAGGGAGTCTTGTGGTGTTTACATCCGATTTTGTAGTTTTATTATTGTACTGAATTCATTGTACTGTGTTATGCAGAACATAAAAATTACTGATTAGATTTATGTATCAATTCCACGGATTCGATTTCGGGCTATGTGTATTGGTGTTTCATTGGCCTTCTGTATGTGTCAGTAATAGTTTAGTTAAGCAAATTCTTCCGAAAACTAGCACTCCAAGGTAAATAGCCTTGGCACGCGTTATTGTAAAAAAATTAAAGTACGTAATATATGCTTTGAGAATAAATTATAGCTATTGGGATCAAATCACCTCATCTCCTCAAAGCCATTATTTCGTTCTTTCTGAGTAGTTTGTTTTCGTAATACAGATGCATAACTGCCTGTAGCATTATTTTGAGAAAAGAAATGATCCATAGTGCATTAATTGGAAAAGTGATTGTCTTAGCGATAAAAAATATTAAGGATAACTGCTTTCCGAAACCTATAGTGTATATATTTCCCCTTTTTTTTAATAATTATCGTGTCTGTTTTAAATAGTTTCGGAATAACCCTAGTACTCAAATAAATCAGTAAAAGAAGAGAAAACTATGAAGATATGTTTGCTGTTCGTGCCATCTTTTTATCTGCTGTGATAATAAAACAGTGTATTGTGAATATAATGTGAAGTGAACTCCAATGTTTCCTTTTATTTTTCTTTCGGATTGACAATGCAGTTAATTGTATACTCGTGATCTCGCGACACGATGTTTTGGCATCATCTCCTCCGGAACGGCGAGGATTTGAGTTTCGAGAGAGGTATCTTAGGATTTCATATATTCGTGGGAAGCCATTTCGACCATTCTCAGCTTCGTACGACTTTAAGCAGCTAAGATATTAATTAAAAAATCTGAGAACGCTAACTTTCTCACTCATTATTTAGAGTGGCAACAGTCTTGTACTCTGGAGATAAATATCTGCTTTATTTCGAAAAGTGTTGCCACTGCTCGCTTTCGAATCGTAGATTCTGTTAATAAATAAAATAAAAATAGCATTGCCTAACATTAAATATATTATTATTCTATAAAGTCATATTTTGATGTTGGAGAAAACACGCGATTTCTTGTGACGTCATTGGCATGCCGAAAATAATTCGTTAATGTCAGCATTTTAAATAAATAGCTGCTGATGGCAACTTTGGCAATTTTTTTGTTTCAGGTTAGGATAATTGACACGGAGTGTTATTGCCACGTTAATTCTTTTATTGAGAATGGGAAAAAGTTGTCATAATGCATTAAATTTAAATCATGACGTCATACATACGTATATTAACCTGACGTGTCAAAAGTTTTTGTTTACTGGTTTGGCAACAAAAAAATTACTTGCAAATTCGTTGTTGCTTGGAAGAATTGAACTGATTTCATTCATATTTAAATATTTTTTTATGCATTTTCTTTTCAGGTGTATATAGAACTTAATAAATTTTACTTTGGCCGCAGTCCGCTCACCTGGGGGGCTTGCCCACTAGTTATTGGTGTAATTTCCTACTGTTGATGTTAAGAATATTATATTAACGGATACTAATTAGAGTGTTCGATGACGGATGTGTTCAATAGAGTCTAGCAAGAGGTCTTTTTATTACTGACAGAACAGCATGCAGATCATCTTTAAGATTCCCAAAGTTATTTTCTCCTTTTGAATTTCGTTGTTTACTGAACAAGAAATATTAATATGCGTAAAATAACGTTGAAAATTAAAAAATTAAAATGTGCAAAATTCGAAATTAATTTGGGATATCTCTTGAGTTTTCACGATGCAGTGGCTAGAAAATGCCATAATCTGTATAAATCATTATTAAGGTATAAATCATTGCTACATTTTCCCCTGTGTTTAAAATTAATTCAACCTTCAATGGAATTTCCTTGTTAATTTCTTTAAATTTGAATTTTTGATGAATGATGTGACTCTAGCTTCATAAGCCATCTTCATCTTGACCGAGCCATGAAGAACGCTTTATTAGTTCGACACAATCTTGCTAATTTGAGAATTCAATTTAAACGCTTTTTGCTGAAAATTAATCCGCAAAACCTCTTAAGTACAACTAGGGGGGTGATGCTTATTTTTGCTTGCCCTTGTAACAGGGGGAAAAACAAAATAAAACAAAAAATCCTTCTATTCATCATTCAAAGAATTTTCTTCCCTTAGGCTATCCCAAGCGTAGCAGTCAACCTGTTGATTAAAACACTAACACTTTCGGAAGAAGAGATTTCAATCTCGCTTGATGGACAAAAGAGAATGTTTAGGGGGGGGAAGAGGTAAGTTTACCAGGTAGTGTTTAAGCAGAAAGAGAAACTAAATTGATGTGGGGGGTAGAAGAAAAGAGAAAATCGCCTCTAAAAAAGTAACTGAGTAAAATAGTGAGTGTAATTACTTTGAATAGAGACTTTTAGCATTAACTTCTGTAACTCCCCCCCCTCTGTCTCTTCTTTCTATTCTCTCCAAACAGTGTTATCTTTTTGTTCTTTGTGAAGTTTAAGAAGAGAGTGGTTCACGTATAATTGTATATCAGATGTCCTTCTAGATATGAAATCGGCAAAATTTCTTTTCTTTGAAAGGCAAAGGTTTCTTTGAGTAAATGGCATCAGTGTTGGTACTTGGTTTTGTGATAGGTTTTACACGAACACGATCAGATTACGGCTGAACCCGTTCATTAAGGCAGTGTGTCTGAGAGCTTTTCTTTTTTTTTTACATTAGCTAAAGACATCTAAATTATTCAGCCACCAAACTAATTGCTTAATTTTAAGCATACCTGTTAAGAGTATTTTGCTCCTTAAAAACATTTTCTTTTTACCTTTTTATTCATTTGGGCAGGATTTCTGTCTTATGGCACATGTTGATAACATTGCTTGCCCTCAGTTTCTTCAATTTTTCTTCAATAATAGCTCATTCCAGTTATTGATTGCGTCAAAAATAATTTGAAAATTATTTTCTTTTTGAGTAAAAAGACCATAACATATTCCTGATAACAGCACACTGACATTTTGGGACACTTTTATGGTACTCTTCTGTTACCGGGATCGGCTTCAGAAATACATGTATGTATGCATGTATATATGGTTGTATATATTCATGTGTGCTTGTATATCTGTACATACTTGTATACACACACGTATATGTACACACACACATATATGCATACATACATATATTCCTGAAACCTCTCCCGATAACAGAAGATTATCTCTTTTATTTATAATGAATAATAAATAGTCAAATTTTTTCGGCGAATTTGATTTCTTTAAAATTTCTTATAATTCTGAAAATGGCAAATAATTAAATATAATTTTAAAAATAATTAGTACTTATTTAACTTACAGATTCAGGTTTTTTTTCGGCCGTAATTTAAATTATTGAACATTTGTGTCTGAAACAGGTTTTTCAAAAACACTAAACCCAAATTTTATTATATTTTTCATTTTAAGTGGCAGTACTGCAGTTCTGTTGATGATTGAAACTGACAAATGAAACGTAAGCGTTTTATTTATTTATTTATTTTGTTTTCCTGCTATTATCTTCACGTTTCAGTACTGCTTTTCTAAAAGAAGTCTAAATAACTATCTTTAGTGATCTGTAATATTGTGGTGAAGTATGCTTCGTTGAACAAAAGTCGTTTAAGTTACTCAGACTTTGTTTGTATGATAGTTTTATACGTAAATGCGCCATTTCGTAAATCACGCAGAACGATGTTCTTCCAAACTAGTGTCGTGGCGGCAAAATGATCACTTCATTATAGTGCGTCCTGCTCTGAGCCGTCGCATAATGAAATGATAGTTACTAGTTCTACGCTTCAAATCCTTCAATTTCTGATAGCTCAGCGTGGTTGTTATACGTTTATAATTTTCGAAAGAATAACGTTATTACTGAAAAGACTTTCTTTCAGAGAAGCTGGGCTATACATTGATAAACACGGAGCGTCACAGAAAGCAATGCTTGAAGGTAGGCAGTATGCCGCAAACTAAATTATTGTTACGGATTTCAAATTTATTGGCTATTTATTTAGAATTGTAATTAAAATTGGTTTATTTTCCCTTGCAACGCAGACGATTTTTAAAGAGAAAGCTACGGCGGAAAAATGAAAATAAAAGGGCGCGTGCATTTAATGTTTAATAAATAAATATCTCCTAATTACTGTTGCCATCCAGAAAAATCTAGAAAAATCGAGATTGTTCTAGTGATAATTAAAAAGCTTATAAAACCCGAATTGAAACACCTCAACTTAGTTGTTGTTGTTGTAGTTGTTTAAAGCGAACTGCTGTTTGTTTACTTAATGCTGTGATTGATTGTAGCGGTTTCGCTGTGAGATATCATTAGTTTATTAGTGTTTTGAAGTGAATTCTGTTAAACGTTTGAGATATTGCGTGAATATCTCTGAAGAAATATTTCAGCATTTTGATTTATTTTTTGTGGAAAGAATAAATTTTGTTAACTTTTTAAAGACTTGTGCATAATCCATATTCAATCCATAACGAACCTGTACGCACGCAACATTATTTTTAATAGGTACTGTCCATTGAAAATATGTTTGCATTTTGTTAAAATTTACCCGCGAAGATATTAAATATTCATATATTTGTACGTAGTGTATTTTATGAGTAGTTATACGAAGATATTAAATACTCATATAATACACTACATCGTATAGGGCACGGCGATATTAAATGCTTCCATTTTAATATTTCCGTGCCCTATACGTCGGATTGGAAATTTTAAATCAGTGCGTTTTCACATTGAATGTTACACTAGGTGTACACGATACTGCAAATGAAAAGTAAGGCAGTAAATGTAATAACATGACACCAAAAGCCGAAAAAGACGCTCTAATTAATCCATAAGGTATCAAGTTTTATTGCATTTATGTTGTATCTTACAACAATGCATTACTTATCAGCTGCAGCAATGTGAAGCACTTGAAAATATATTTTTTCTTCCTATTCATATTTTGATATTTTGCCCTGGGCCGTAAATTCTGTTAGGATTTATTCCATTCATAAAATTAATAGAAGGTGCCATATGTTATGCTTATTTCAATTACAGAATTTCTTTGCATTATGTGTGTATTATATTCTGCAGCATGAATCATAGTTATGATAACGATAAAATTCTATAAGCAATATCTAAATCACCAGCTGTGAATTTTATTCCATAAAATTTTTGTAAAATCTACAGAAAAATTTAAAAATGCAAATTTTATTGGTTTCCAATAAAGGTGTAATAATTTGCTGGGCTACGAAAGCTATGGTTCTGACGATGCTTCGTATATGTTCCAGGATTCTTCCCCTGTAATTTTTCTTTTGCTTTCCGAGGCTTGTGCATTTAATTACCATCTTTTAGACGAAATTCTAAACTAATTAATGGCCAACATAGCTATATTTTATCTTCTTTGTGTGCAACTGCTACTGTGCTATGTTTCTGTGTTTAGTTTAAACAGCTCCCTCTGTCAGTTTTGTCAGGTAGGAAGTTTTAAAAAATTTGTCTCTGCTAATAAGCTAAAGTATGCTCTAGAGTTGGGGAGAATAGATCGGAATGGTGCCTTTAGATATTATTTAAATAAGAATTTTTCCCTTCCTAATATGTAATAATTTGAATAGTTATCATGATGTGTTGTGCATAAAGTATACAGCTTACACATTACAGTAATTTGGCGGGGTTGGAAACGCGTTGTACCCTCTGAATTGAGGAATGAATGTATATGAGAGTATTTTATGTATTTGGGAATTCTGATATTCACACGCATTCTACATAGTTGAGTTTTTCGTAAAAATGAATGTTACTTTTAATGTTTTGTGAACGTTCTTTTGTGAAAGTGAATGTTTAAAGTTATTGTTTGTTTGTTTCGCGATTTCAGCGTAATTCTCAGAGCATTTTCCCAAATCGTCTTTCGCACAGGTTTGTGAGCTGTTTGTTAAGATATTTCGAATAGCGTCGCTTGGTAATGGCAGCACAGAAATTTAAAAATGCAAAGTGAATTTAAATGAAAGGAAGATTGATTTATTAGGGCGGATCACCAAGTGAAAAGGGGCCCCACTTGCCTTAAAGTGGCAGAACCAGTGAGTATGTAAAACGGCTGAAGCTGCAAGGAAAGAAAGGGCAATGGTTTTTATTTTACTCTCTCCGTGCACACACTGACAAAGAGTGCGGTGAAAATGGGCTTGGAACAATCGTGACGAATTCGTGCTTCTTTCTCTCAGGCACGAACATCCAACCTCAAGGAAAAGGCCTTTTGGAAAGATACAAGCACCTTTATCCGTGGGTATGTAATTAAAGCATAGCTCGTATTTGCGGTCGTACCGCGGCGTTGCCTCCTCTTCCAGGTACCGGCGGCAACAATAACAACAAGAAAAATAAAGAATCGGTCTGGGAAAGCGAGTTTGAAATTGGTTAGAGGAATTTTTCAAGAGAATCGAAAGAGGAGGGCGCACAGGATCCACTGCTCCATTAAAATAAGAAAGAGAAGCTAAAAATCGTCTGAAATTTCTTTGGCTTCATTTTATTGGTGCATCGTGTATGGTGCGATCTGATGGTAATAGTAGCGTGACAAAGCTCATCAAAACATGAATTTCTTGTTTCATCTTGCGTTGTTAAACTTACAGGCTTGTTGTTTTGAATAACACAAAGTGGTGTTATTTTTCTTTGGGTAGGCCTAAAATTATATTCGAGTGAAATATTGTCAATCCATGCAGCATTACATCTTTTATTTCCATCTAAATTATAATAATGCAGTGCTTTACGCTCTAAAAATGAGTTGCTTAAAAACAATACAAACATCTTTACAACAATTTCGTATTTTTGAATAGCAGTAAAGTTATTTGTAACGTATTTGCTATTTGAATTGAGGTAATAAATATATTTATGAAGATAAAAAGGTCTGAAAAAAGAGCTTTGTAGCACAGAAAACAATAACTGCAAAAGTTCTTGCATGTTTTTATTTTTATTTTCCCCTGAAGGCGTTAGCCCGCAAGGGCTGTTAATTTCGTTTTGGCATTTTCGCGTTGAAAATTTTGAATGGCCATTTCACTTTGCAAATTGCTGACACCAAATATTATCGCCCTGTGCTATATTTAAAGAAATTAAATGATGAAGAATTTGCAAAAATTTATGTATGTTTCTCGCATTGTGATAAAACAACGGTACCTAGAACCATCGAATTTTGAATAACGTAATCCTCCACCGAATATGGGCACCTGGAAGCCCTGATATGGAATTTGTTTTATTATCGATTTCATATTTTGTAACACTTTAACGAATTTTTGATTTACAAACTCAACGATTTCAAAGCGAGCAACGGCAACACTGCAGGAAAAAAAAAAAAAAATTATTCCCAGCGCGCGGACTGTGTATCGGAAATTCTAAAGATATGCTAATTTTAAAATTATTTTGCGATATTACTGTTGAATTGAATTTTACGGTTTAAGTGCGAAGAGCATAATATTTAATAAATAAAGGTAGCACACAGAATGTCAGAATGTTAAGAAAGTGTCCCTTTGGGCGCAATGTATAATCTGAAGTATTTCAGATTTTTTTTACTAAAATTTTTCATTCAGATTTTTATTTTATATTATTTAT
>KK120983.1:256823-270012 GCA_000611955.2 Stegodyphus mimosarum | reverse complement strand
TGAATTTTACGGTTTAAGTGCGAAGAGCATAATATTTAATAAATAAAGGTAGCACACAGAATGTCAGAATGTTAAGAAAGTGTCCCTTTGGGCGCAATGTATAATCTGAAGTATTTCAGATTTTTTTTACTAGAATTTTTCATTCAGAGTTTTATTTTATTTTATTATTTATTTATTTATTTATTATTATTACATATGTATGTGTGTCACTCCTGTATGACTTTTGGATCAAAGCGAAAATATAACACTTAGCTAAGACTTTCTAAATCATTTAGGTCGTTTCTTTTAAATGTCTCTTTTCGTTTTTTCCAAATCGGTTGCCCCCTGTGGTGTATCCTAGACAACGTTCTTGGAGATGAAATGGCTAAATGAGGGATGGATTTGGCCATCCCCGAGGAATATCTAATAATGTTATCACATCTAGCGACCCGGAACGCTAGAAAAACTTTTCCGAGGAAGGAGGTTTTCTTTCCCTTACCATTGTTCATCTATAGCTGAAAGAGGCTTGCTGGAATCGATGTTCCGGAATTGATTTTCTCAAAAGTCAACCAGTTAGGTATCCCGAAAGTGAGGATTCCTGGAAATGTTTCTTTCGAGGCGCAATCACGGATTCCTTTCAGGTCTGATAATGGTTTAGCTAGCAAGTGTCCGGCGATACTTAATATGCATACCCTTTTTTTTTTTCATTGTTACGGTACACTTCTGCAGTATTAATCGAACACGCAAATGTTTGTCAACAGTCTCATTGATAGAAGATACTTATCTCAAGAAGATACTTATCTTTCACTATTAATTCTCATAACAACGAAATAAAGTGAGAGATCTAAGCAAAAACGATGTACATATTTCTTGATATATTTTATTTATAGTTTAGAACTATTTTAGTTTTTCATTTAAATAAACATTTGAAACATACTCCCAGTTATAAATATCAAATAAACATATGTAAACTTCGAAATTAATTTAATTATAACTTTCATTCTTAATTGTAATTATAAAATTCTAACTGTAAAAATGTTTATTGTGCATGTTTAAAAGGTTTGTAGTTAAGTGTTAAATAGTCTGGTCTCTCCCTCACTGTACGGTACGGTACCAAATCATCTATCGTTTTCGCGGCCTGGTAGAATGCGTACTTTGACAGGAGCTGCAATTTTATACGGCATAGAGACCTTCACATATATTTCACATTGAAATTGTATGTTGCTTAATCTATAGAGTTCTTTAAAAAATAGTGTGCGTATTTATTACTGTTTCATAAGTGTTTTTATTTCCTTGCACGAAGTAAAGGAAGTAATGCATTCGCAAGAAATTTCGGGTATCTGTACATACGAACAGAATGAAGGACTCTTTTTTTTTCAAAACTGATTGTAAAATAAATTTAAAATGGATTTTTTTTTTCTCGTGACGTTTTTTCGTACGTGTGTATGCATATCGCAGAATTCAAAAATGGTTAATCGTAAAACGTTGAAATTTTCTATATGCGGCTATTATAACATCTAGTTGCACATCTGCATTTCCTATTGTAGTCGGTCGCACCAAACATAATATATATATATATTTATAATATACCTCTCAGTGGCCCGGTGAGCTTTGTTTTTTATTCTTATATGTTGGTAAACTGTGCATTTTTTGCTTTAAAAGTAACTGAATTAGGTTGTTATGATTTGATTAAAGTTTTATGCCTTTAGTTCTGCATGCAATAGCTGTAGAATTATCAGCAATTTAAACGTGCAAGTCGAGCTAGGCCTAATGTGGTTGTGCACATTTGAAACTCTTAGTAGTATAGTGAATTAAGTCAGTTGGTGCACCAACTTCTGTTTCTTTTTGCCTAGTGGAACCAAAAGTTAATTTTTAGTGCAACAAAATTTTGTCTTTCTGCCCGTTGGTAGAATTACTTGTTCTAAATTATTTTGCAAAGCATGGGGACTCGTGCGTAATATAGTATATATAAATTTGAGTGACGTTATTTTGATTTTTGTATGCGTACAAACGTGTTTATTTATTTATATACAATGTTTTGTATTCTTTTATGTTTTCTCTCTTATGTAATTTATTGATCGATATGTATTAAAATGTTTTGTTGTTAAATGCATATGTTTGCGGATACTTTTATTGTAAGGTAATGCGGCCTAATGAGGAATCAGAGTAAAGATGGATTTAATTCTGGTGCTATCTTACGTGCTGTAACGAGAAAGCTTTGCGTTGTTCTCACACGTCCGGCATATAAAGCTGTTTTATTTCTTTATGTGCTTGGTTTTGTTCTATCCTTTCTACGAAATTGCTGCAATGTCACAGTGCTCTTGGACATTAATAGTTTAGCAAGAAACAGTTGATGCAAAAAAATGAAGCCAACGGCAAATATTTTAATAAGTAATAGCAAAGACTATATAGAAAAATTCGGAAATATTTCCCTCTTATATTTATTTTTTCAAATTTTATTTGAGGAAGATAATTAAGATTTTGTTAGCTTATGTTATTTTTTCGTTTCTTTTCAGCTTGTTTTGACACATGAAATGGTTTCTAAATCGGTAATTTGACATTTGGATTATTCCAGAGCGCATGGAAACCGTGGATGATGTAAGTTATTAAAATATTTTCTTTCATTCTTTCAGTATTTCAGTTTTTTTGGTGGAGAAGGGGATGAATATTTGCTGAACGCTTATAGTGAAAATGAAGCTTCTGCTAATTGAGTCATAAGGAGATCTATATATAGTTCAAATCAAAGTACTGATAATTGTTTACGGTTTAATGATAAATAAATTTAATAAATGATTTTATGTGTAAAAATTAATTTATAACCTGTTTTAGCTGCACAACGGCCATTAGTATTTTCTCCGTTTATAAAATTTGCATCTAATGTTACGTGTTTTACACTTTCATAAGTTGTAAGGTTTGGATTCATTCACTATTGAAAGCACTGACCAAACCTTTGAAGGCATAAAACGACTTCTCACTTTGTCTAAGTACAACAGAAAATTATTAAAGCGCCGTGAAAGACTCTTTACTTTAAACGAAAATGGATGAACAGAAGGCACACCTGGTGCTTACAAATCCACCAGTATTTATGGCGAGAAACTTAAAGTAGAAATTCAGATATAAAGCTAAATTTAAATATCTACTAGAGGAAAGCTACATAGACTAACTTATCGCGAAGTTGGCTCAGACTTCACTGGTGTGCATTTAACTAGCGGTAAATATAATGCAAGGCCGAAGACAGGAACTCTTATCTTAAAATAGCTCACCTAGTAACGTAGCCTTCAAGAGACAGAACATGCTCTGTCTTAGCAATCTCAAACCCTCACTTAAATACATCTCAACTAAATTGCATTCTGGAGGGAAAACGGGAAGCGAGAAGTAATAGTACTGATCAAAAACATAAAATAACTGCTTAAATAAATTAAATTAATTTCACAAAATAAAAATATTTTTATCTAATTTTTTACGAAATGCATACAGAAGTTGTTATTAATTTTTGTACTTGGCATGTAAATGGATTAGACTTTGAGTATTATGTTTCAGTTTTAACTTAAAATATTGACTTATATGCCTGAAAATGGGGTGTATTTTTGTTGCTTAAACCGGCATATTTTTTCTGTGATGCAGTTAATCGTAGAAAACTATTATAAACTAACGAATTTTTTTTATAATTTAAGTTATACTTTTTTATAATTACTAGCGGAAGTACTCGATGCCAGTTAAGTTAGATTGAGAGTAATGTATTGTTGCGTACGTACGGATTCGTTATGGATTGAATGCACAAGACGTTAAAAAGTTTATTATTAACAAAATTTATTCATTCCACAAGAAATAAATCAAAATGCTGAAATATTTCTTCAGAGATATTCGCACAATATCACAAACGTTTAGCAAAACTCAATTCAAAACAGATAAACTAATTCTATCTCACAGCAAAATCGCTACAGCATTAGGTAAACAAACAGCAGTTCGCTTTAAACAGCTACAATTACAACTGAGATGAGGTGTTTCAATTCGGCTTTTATAAGCTTTTTAATTATCACTAGAACAATCTCGATTTTTCTGGATGGCAACCGTAATTACGAGATATTTATTTATTAAACATTAAATGCACGCGCTCTTTTATTTTTATTTTTCCGACGTAGCTTTTTCTTCAAAAATCGTCTGCGTTGGGAAAATAAAGCAATTTTAATTACAATTCTAAATAAATAGCCAAATAAATATGAAATTCGTAACAGTATCTAACAACAGAGAAGAACGATACCGCTGTAATTCTTCTCTAATAACGATCCAAAAAATACGATTCATAACCATACATTTTTCTCTCTGATGCGATATGGAACTCACATAAAAATTTCTATAGAAAAATAAGTTAATTCTCTCTCATCATATCAGCAACAATAGCACGCCGTTTTTAATGATTTTCGTTTGTCTAATCAAATGGTCGTAAAAACACAAGTTCCATCCAATATTTCACCTATATTCAATATTAGTCGATTAAATGTGGCAAAAAAATGGATCGTAATTTATCAGAAACCAATAACGCCAACAAACAAACACACAAACAGACATTCTTCTCAATATGTATAGTTTTTGTAAAACTTACAAATTTTTGATTAACAAACTTTACAATTTGAAAGCGAGCAGTAGCAACACTTTCCGAAATAAAGCATTTTGATCTCCAACGCGCGAGACTGTTGCCACTCGGAAAAATGAGTGCGAAAATTATTGCTTTCAGAGTTTTTAATTAAATCTCGGCTGATTAAAGTCGTAAGAAGACGAGAACATTCGAAATGGCTTCCCGCTAATTTTTGGAATCGGGAATAATGTATTTAATGTTTGGCAATGCTATTTTTATTTCGCCGTATAACTTAAGAATTTTTTATTAACAAGCTCTAGGATTTGAAAGCGAGCAGTGGCAACAACTTTCGAAATCAAGCAGATTTTCATCTCCAGCTTGCGAGACTGCTGCCATTCGGAAAAGTGAGGGCGAAAATTATCGTTTTTCCGAGTTCTTAATTAATATCTCAAATTTTAGCTTTTTTTTTTTTTTTTTTTTTTTTTAAGTGGACGTTAACCTTTTCTAAGACCCAGAAAAGAACTATAGAAAGTTTCGTGACGGTAGCCATAGTAGGGACTGAGTTATTAGCAAACAAACACCACACACAGACTTTTTTCTTTATATAGTATATAAATTGCTAAACGATTCGATATTTGATATTTGATATATTGATATTTCACCTTTTCTCTCTCTCTCTCTCTCTCTCTCTTTTTTTCTTTGAAAAGGTACTAATTTGCGTAAACAAGAAGTAGCATAAAGCGAATTTGAGTAAAGCAGTGAGTACATTTTGCCAATTTATATTCAATTTTGTTTCTTTTAATATTATCTTATAAGATGTCTCGTTTACTAATTATGTTAATTTAATGACATACGAGAAGAAAGTAAAATACACGTTCGCATTCAATTTGTGGCCCATCATTTACTATACACTTGATACGTAAGTATAATAACAAAAATGGGTTCATTTCATTATAGAGGTTTTAGCCAAAAACAGACATGCGTTTTTACCTTGGCACCAAATTGACGTGAAAAGGTCCAAAAAAATGTTTCAAAGATGTGGCCCGCTATAGTAATTTCGAGAAGAAGCAACAGATCAGTAAAATTTCGAATGCAGAAACTAGCAGTTAAGAATGACGCAATCATAAATTAAATCATTCAGTTTGTTTCCTCTGCAGGGCGTGGCTTGTAAATAATTTTAACTCATTGTGAAAATGCAGGATAAAAGATATCAATACTGTTTCTATATTTCTTGCGATACATAAATTCACCGAAGTAGAAGACAAATAATTTTTAACTTGTGGATGATGATACGTTATGTTCCAAAATTTTTTGCCAGTTTTATAAACCAAGCATTTATACTTTGAGGGCATTTCTCGTAACTTAATTTTTAATTTTCCAAATGACTGAAAAATGTCAAATTCAGTTAACCCCTCATATTGAATTTCCAAATGCTAATGCAATTGAATATTAGGAGAGGAAAACTTCATTTGAGGGAAATGTTTTCAATGCGATCGGTCACATGGTACCACCAGAGAGATTCCCAATGGAGTCGGTATAGATTCCCTGGAGGTGGATGAAGTCTTAAAGGGGATCAGTGATTACAAGGATTTGATCAGTAACCGAATATATGCGGACGATTGATCGGGATAAAATTACAAAAAAAAAAATATCTCACTGATTACAAAAAAAATATTAATATTATAAAATTGATAATTAATTGTTGATTGAGGTAAAGCATATAAAGAATAAGAAAGAATAGCTAAGAAATCATATAAAATAAATGTAAGGGAAATATACAAAAAATTATTTAATTTTTTTAAAATCAATGTTTTTTTTTTTTTTTTTAAATCAATGTTTTTTTTTTTTTTTTTAATATATAAATCTTTTAGCCAAAATCTGCAATATATTACGATCGTTTCTGGTTTGGGAAAAAAAAACACTTTTATATGAAAAAGATTTACCAAATACTGCAGAATTCAGGTGAAGGGGAGAGATTTAATTATTTTTCTCAAAAATCATTGCCCGTATATTTCATCCAGTGGCGGAAGAAACAGGAGATTTTGAACCCGCGAAGATGCACGTTTGCTTTACAAATATGAACACGCGTGAACCGAAGAAAAATTTAAAATTCAGACTTAAAGCTCAAGTATAGTCTTTTTGAAAAATGGGGGACGTGAAAAAAAATTTGAATTCCACGGTAAATAAGAAACCTGCTGAAGGGTTGCCGTAATAACGCAACTCTGGAGGTAAATGATAGATATCCACATTTGTTTTTTATTGCCATTTTTAATAGTTTTTAACTCAAGGATCGCTATATAGCCACATGTACCCGAAATGTATGTTGCAGGTTCATTATCTATTATGAATAGGTGAACAGTTTGCTTCACATTAAAGTTAAAAATAAAATGACAAACTTTTATAACACAGTAACTTTTAAGAGCTTTTTTGCGTCATAGAAGTTTTTCGTTCCTTTTAGTTGAGTTTCAATGATGTGCATTCGCTGCTTAGACGGTGCTAAAAACAATTCTTCAACATTTGTCACCTTTGAATGGCAATCTAGAAGAAGCTTTTCTGTTTCTATTATATTCTATAAATGCGTAGTTCTTTCATCTGTCGTTAAAATACTCAAAATTATATCAAATATAGCCGAATACAGTAAACTCTGCCATAATTAAGTATGACATTATCTGTATTACATTGTAAACTGCAAAATGTTTAAAAAAATTAAATATTAACATTTAAGACAAATCAAACGCCGCCATTTTCACCCAAATCCAAACCAAACGATATAGCTCATGTTGCCACAGATGGCATTTGAAACATTCGTATGAGAAATCTTCGAGCATATTCCGTACGTTCAGGTTGAAAGAACGATATCTGCTCATTATAATGCAGTATTCATACCTTTTAAACATTATAGAAAAATTCTTGCATTATGGTTATATGTGCTACATTACGTGTTCGTTTTGAGTAATGAAAAATCTTGACTGATTCAAATGCATTAATAATTACCTTCCTTCTTCAGAAGCAAACTGCCAATTTCATTTGAGCTGAATTTTATGCCTAAGAATGGCTTTATTATCGATAATTTGTTAACAAATCATTAGATTTTTCGTTATCTATGTTCCTCTATTTTCCTTGTATGTTTTTTTTTTTTTGTTTTACCCCATCTTCGTTTACAACTTCTGTTTTCATTTTCGAAAAATTGTCATAGTTTATTGAAATTTGTAGTGAATCTGTTTTCATTTGCAGCTTTTGAGAGGTAGCTGATTGTCTTTATATAGTACTTGTTGGTCACTTCCTTCCTCTTCATCAGAGATTTAATTAGAAGTTAATGTAAATGGGCCGGTTGGGCAGAAATTGCAGAGCTCGAACTGCTTCGAAACGTGAGCTATGTATTTTTTTTCCTTTCACTGACCGTCTGGAACGCTCGATTTACCGCAGATTCATAAACGAGTTCGTACTTTTTTTTTTTTTTTAACTTCTATTCATCTGAACGGTACAATTTTCTATCCCACTCCCTTGCTTGTCTGTCTACATTCACGATGCACCTGTGTTGATTTTAAACCCCCCCTTTTTTTTTCTTTTACCATTTTGCAAGATTTGTTAGTAAAGTAATCAAATTTTCTGTGAAACGGAACGCTTAATAGAAATTGCTTGATTGTAAATCGGTTTTGAATTTAATAAATTTTTTTCAGTCTTGGAAACTCAAGATGCGATTTTATTTTAATGGTTGTTTTATTTAATCATAATTGATCTGTTTATGTAATATTGAGTTTTGACATCTTTATCTGAGCCTTTAAATATACCTTCCAGTTTCTAATGAAATATAAATGCAAAAGACACGTATGAAAGCAAATTTATGAGGTGATTATAGATGAATATGAAAAATACAATTCGAATATACTTTCTTAAGACAATAAACAACATTCCTTATTTTCAGATCGCGTTCATAGTAATTTGATAAATATTTGTGTCTATCTAAGCAAGTATTTCTTTATTTATAGGAAGTTTTGCAAAAAGTAATGTAATTTTAATTTTTGCCTTTGCAGAATTTTTATGGCATTATTGAAAATATAAGGTGTTTATAAATGAATGGTGCAGTTTTAAAAATTAATAATAAATCGACCTTACCCGTGTAAAACCTACACCGTAAGGATTGGTAACTGTGCAAGTTTTTCATACTCTACCTGCTGTTTGCTTGTCATGTTTACTGCGCAGCCGAAGAATCAGGTTTCAAGATGGCGCTGCAACAGCAAAAGGCTTTCTTTGTGCTCCGTTTCAAGGTGTCCAGATCTGTGGTTTGCATGCAGCATGAATTTCGTGCATGTTTTCTGTACAGTGTCCTGCGGAAAAGTGCGTGGCACGTTTTTCTTCGAACAAGAAATTGTGACTGGTGTCTCATTTCTAGACATGTTGGAAATTTGGCTGTTACCCTGACTGAACCCAATTATGATGATTGCAGTTTGCAACTGGACGGTGCTCCATCTCATTTCCACAGGAGAGGTTTTTAATTGTATTCTTTACCAACTCTGGAGTAGACGTGCTAAAACAGCAGAAATCAGATTTCTTCCCTGGCCACCCCGTTCGCCGGATTTAGCACCATGCGATTTCCTTCTTTGAGGGCTTGTTAAAGAATGAGTTTATGTACCGCCAATGCCCGTGTCTCTTGAGAAGTTTGTGGTCGGATAAAAGCATGTGCTGTAGAGCGTCACTGCGGACATGCTACACCGAGTGTGGGAAGATCTGATTACCGTGTAGATGTGTGTCTTGTGCCCAAGGGTGCACATATTGAAGGACTGTTATTGATGCATCGAAAACTTGGATAGTTGCCACTACTTATACTGCAAGGTTTGCCCATATAAAGTAATATATCGATTTATTATTAATTTTTAAAACCACACTATTCATTTATAAGCGACATGTATATATGCTGATAATGGAAAGAAAAATAAGCAATGGATTTTATTTCAGATGAAATCCAGCAAATAAGTATATTCGCTTAAAATTTTGTTTTAACTGTTATTCACATTTTTATTAATTATTTCAAAGGACTCAGTTATCCTTTATATCCTTTAACCTTTTGAATCATTTCGATACGGAATACGTTAATTATTAGATTTCATATCGCGCTAGTTTTGATACTACTAATTCTTATTTTGTATATTTTTCTGTTAATTCGTTTCTGTTATTTGTACACTTTATCTGTTAAATATTTTTAATTACACTAAATTTGAAGACATTTTACCGCATGGACATGCGATTACACTTTGCGAAGTAGAGAATATTTATATTTTAAAGCGCATTCCCATTTTATAAACTACCACATTCAGTATTCTCTCTGCATTTTCTTTAATTTAAACTTAGCGGAACTGAAAACAGCAAAAATCGAATGATTGAAAATTCTAGTTACAAGGAACTTTTCACAAATTAGGATTAAAAAGCATCCAGAAGTTAAGAGAAAGGACGGAAAAATCAAAGATTAAACATTCAGTTAAGTGTGCGTTTAAAGTTGCTTTAATTAATACTGATTAATAATATACTAAAAGCAAAATTAGGAAATTGATAAAAATTAAATCGCGACCTCGCCTTACGAAGAACAAGAACTAGAAATATCCCCGCTTCATAGCAAAACAATAGAATTATTCTCCGACCCCCCCCCCCAATAAAAAGAAGGAAACAGTGATAGTAAATTTACTAAAACAAACCTAAGCTTGTAGTAAATTGAGAGAAGAAGGTGTACTGGAGTAGAAAGCCATTAATAAAAAATCATTGGGGTGAATGAAAACACGAAAGGATATTGATAGGTCTGCGATGTCGTCATCAAAACTACACTAAAAAAAAAAAAAAAAAAGAAAAACGATTTCAAACTTTAAACATCAGCCATGTTTCTGAATTTTCTGAACTAATTTGTCGGGTCTAGTGTAGAATTGAGTGCCCTTTCGATTGGCGAAAAATTTTGTTCAGTTTTGGCGATGAAACTATTTCTGCTTACTATGAGTGTTTTAACAACATGGTTTTAGCTTCTTGATTTATATAATTAAAAATAAATCGATGTGCACATGGGCAAAGTCAAGGCAATGTGCAATTCTCTGATTTTTTTTAATTGAAAATAGGTCGATGTGTACATGGATACGGAGTTTGTGAAATTCTTTGACTTCTTGTTTTGGTTTGTGTAGCGGCCATCTTGAAATTGTGTCTTATTGGCGCCGATCTTGGCGTCAAAACAGAATTGCCAAAAAACAAGGGGCACTCAATTGTAAACTTTTACCAATTTGTCAGCCGATGTTTTGTTGGGAAATGCCTGAAGTAACAGTTAATTTGTTACATTGTAGGGTTTCCCTTATTTTGCATAACAAATGTGTTTTAAGTTTGATACCTTTCCTAAACATCTCAACTTCCCCTTGTATTTTCTCGCCAGGATGTAAATTTAAAGTTACGTAAAGTGAATATTTAAACGGGTAAAACTCTGAGTTTATTCAGAGCGTGTTTTCGCTAGCCAGCGTACATTTCGTTGTTACCTTGCTGTTACAGCACTAAGCCTTTTGGCCATTTCGGTTTTTCACCACGCCTGTTACGTTTTTGAGAGTCAACCTGTTAGGTGTAAATAAACGTGCTAATCCAGCACTATTTTAGGTTCGACTTGAAATATATTCTACATTAAGTTCCCACCGTAAGTTGACGATGTTTTGTAACTCACGAAGATCGTGCCTTTCTGTTAAACTTTGAATTAATAAAGGGTTACTTTTCACCCTTCCCCTGTGCTGGTATTTATTCACGCCTGTGCGAGAATTCACCAGGTTCATTGTAGGATCTCAGTAAATTATGTGGAGTAGCAAAGAGAGATCTTACAACGTTTAAAATATTCCTTAGGCATTGGCGTAATAAAGCAATTTAACTGATGAACCCCACGGAATGACAATAATCAAAACTCCTGAGAGGTAAAAAATTCAACGCCATTACCCATTGGATTAATCTTTTGAGTATGACTCCTAATGTTTTATCTATTGACAGACTCCAACGATATTCGGAGAAAATTAAAAAATCAGAAGTTACAAATTAAAATCGTAGTAGTTTTAGGTTTTTTATATTGTAATCCAAAGCAGAGTCATAGTTTCTTACGGAGTTAATTTCTTGATATGAAGAGGCAGCTGATCTTTCAAAGAAGCTGCTCGAATTTTTTATTATTTTGAAGTCAGTAGAGTCAATTTAAAAATCATGGTGGAATTGTACTTTAGTCTAATCCATTATGACTTAAAAACTGATTCCAAGAACTGCAGAATGATTAAAAATTTGCGTACAAAAATAATACTAAGTAAAATGTTTAATTTTTTTCTAAAACAGATATTTAATAATTAATGATAATAAATATTTATCCATGGTAGATCTGCATCCTCCGTAAAAAAATTACATAAATAAAAAATTAGGTAGGCAAAAAAATCTCTTAAAAATTCGAACGTACTCAAAGTTTAAAACATTAAATAGATATTTTAATTTGACCCAAAGCAATTTTGTAAGAAAGATCCATACTTTGGATCATCCCTTGAGCACTCTTTCTCCGGCGCAACTTTCCTTTCTGATTTAAAAACAGTAACGAAAGTTAATAAAATAATTTTTCTATTCGATATTATTTATTTTCTCTTCAAAAAAAAAATTGCATAGAATCACTGTAAATGCTGCATTAAAAATAATATGTTTAAATCTTTAGTGTGGTTTAAATTTATAAGAATACAGAAAAGCGCTGTAGAGGTACCTTCCTAAGGGAAAGTATGCTTTTGTGGAGGACTTTCTAAAAAACATTGTCTCGTATTTATATTACGCACGAGGCAAATTATAAAAACTCAGACGTAGCCACCACCCTGTTTGCCGGATTCAAGAGACATTGAATTTTTATTAAAAGAAATATACGAAATATTTTTAAGCACGGCATAATGCAAAATGGGACATATTTGGCACACAATTTCACTTTATTTCGAGGAAAATGCACGTAGCATTTTCAAAATGAATTACAGTTTTCTTTAAGATCATTTCTAAATACCTATAAGAGCAAAAATGTCGCTGTTTATGAGATGAGAAAGAAGAAGCTGAAAACTATAGTATGCAAATTTCTCTGCATTTTAAGATTTTTTTTAAATAAGTTTGAAGCTGCTAACTAAATTTAGTTTTCGAGAAAGAAATGTAAAGAAAATAAATTTAGCATCATTTATAAAAATGTGACTAACTAAATGTTTCGAATTACAGAAAAAGGTTCTAAAGAAAAACTCTGAAAATTTTACGGAGAACTATTGTAGTTTGGCTACTTACGGCATTTATTTACGTATCGGTATTTATGGATTCATAGTGTGTTACATATTAAAAATGTCTTAGTAAGAATCTTAGCGGAGTATTTCGAAAATTTTCTGGTCGTTTCATTATATTACGCTATTATGCATTTACGTTCTCGTGATCTTTCCATTACAACGGTCATTAAGACTTTATCTTGCACTTGAATTGGCAAATAGTTAGCCTCTAGAGCAGGGGTTCTCATCCAGGGTGAATTCCCCTTGACGGATATCATTTAATAGTCTCAGACAGGGAGAATGCTGTCAGCCTTTTATTTACTTGTTAAGTATTTAGTTTTAGTTTATGAATATATATATATATATATATATA
>KK120983.1:233761-254166 GCA_000611955.2 Stegodyphus mimosarum | reverse complement strand
AGATCATCAAACTGAAATTCAAATAAGCAGAACTGAAAACGTCTCTGAGAAAGACAATGATTCTCTCTCTCACCAAGTTTACTTTTAAAAGTTACTTTGTCACGGATGAAGAGTGGAGAAAACGAACTAGTTGTGTTTAATATCAATGACCTTTTCGCTAGCTTCTCTCTCTCGGTAAAGAAACATTAACTGCGGTTTGAAGTACTAAAGTTAACCCATCAGGGGTGCAGGCATGATTCGGCAAAGTTTTGAGAGCAATAAATTTTAAACGAATCGGACGAAATGGGCACTTTTCACAAATCCTCTTTCTACCTTCGAAAATTCTTTACGTATTAGTACAGGTATGCCCAAAGGCAGAAATGAGATCAAGGTATATGTATCTCGTCAGACGAAGTAAAAACCCTCTTTACTTTTATAATCATTTGTATTAATTTTTAAATTCTGTTTACTTTAGGGGCGATAAAAGTAGTCAGTTCAGGAAGTCGATGCTTTTAAAGTCTGCAGAATAGCATCGAATAATTCCGGTTATGACCAGTCTTTTAATACAAATGCTATTAAATATAAAGATGTAAAGACATTAGGTTATTTCGAAGCAAGAGATGTGAAAAATGAGCAACGCCTTCGCCGGGATTCGAACCACGGACCTCTCGGTTACGCGTCGAGCGTGCCCACCACTACACTACGAAGGCATCCTAAAAAGGCGGGAGAAGAAATACCTTATAAACACATAGAATTTGAAACATATGGGGGTGGGGAACCGATTGTATGTTTCAGAGAAATTTAGAGATGATTACAAAATAAAAAACTGCATGTTGTTAAGTTCAGAATTCGCTAGTATTTTCCTTCAAATCTTTTATTAATAAATTTGTAAACAAATATTCTTGTATTGTTTATTTCCTTCTCTTTTTTAATAAACTGCCATTGATAACACTCAAGTTGTCTTTAACAATTACAAATTTCTTCAGAAACATTTTCTCGATTTTGTACAAAACGGCGGTCGGGATTGTTCCTTATTCTTCGTAACTGTGACTTCCAATTAAATTTTCATTACCTTGTTGATAAATATCTCCCGCGGATAAACTTTTTCGTGATGTAGCGTCATTAAAAAATGAATTAAAATTGATTTTATATTGTTATATGGTCAAATTAATTTTTCCAACTCCAAGGTAGTATTCCTGGAACACATCGCCATCAAAGAAGCAACGAGAAAAGGCAACACTGTACGGAAACAAAAACGCTTTTACCTCCAGCGCGCGAGACTGTGTATGGAAAATTCTAAAGATATGCTCATTTTAAATATTTTGTGATATTGCTGTTGAATTGAGTTTCATGGTTTGAGTGCGAAGAACATGATATTTAATAAATAAAAGTTACACACAAAATGCTAAAAAAAAACTCCCCTTTGGACGTAATATAAAATCTAAAATCCTTCAGCTTTTTTTTTTTAGCCTTCTTTGCATTACTATCTTTCCGGAATTCAAATAACATGCAGGGTCGAATAACTTTTCTGAATTCAGGCTTGACGTTTCAAGCAGAGATGCTATTAAAATGAAACTGATTTTTTTAATGAAAGGAGGAGTCATTTTCACTTGTAAAAATATCTTACACATCTTCGGTATACTCAGGCAGCTGAGTAGTAGTAAACAAATGTTGATATGTGCAAACACTGCATTACTTTCCATTCAGTCTTATAGTAGTATTATGCAAGTCGGAAGTTGAAAAGTTACATGTTCCATTTTTTCTTCCTATATTCGATTCAGCAACTAAAGAAATATGTACAATGAAAAAAAAAAAAAAAACTTTAGAAAACATTTAATATATATCTGACTATTTCTTCGTGGGTAGAGTTAATCCAATTAAAATGTTTGGCAGCTAGTATCTCTCTCTCTGTATATATATATAGCTATCTTCAGCCTTGTGCTTCTTTTGGGATTTATTTCTCTAATGTAATAAACTACTACTGTACAGTTAGCACCCAGTTATCTGGCGGCAGATATTTCGAGCGATGTCGTTAAAAAAGGGAAAACAGAAGAGTAAGCTAAGTTTATTTATTATTGAACAAATAAAAAAAATATTGCTGTCACAAACCATCCGCGTAAAACAGAACTGTTTATGAAAAGTACAGAAAATGAAAATAAATGGACATTAATAACAGCAAATGGTATTATAATGTTTGGAAGTTGTTTATATCCACAGCAGCTTGTAAGTCAATTGTTCGTGACCTGGAATGTATAATCGTTGTTAAATCATTCGTTAAAAGCAAACTGCTCAATCTTGAAACTGCATCAAATACAAAGCCATTAATCTTCTGTTTCACTTCGACTGCTATGCAGATATAGTGGAACCTCGGTGTAAGTCATTGATCCATTCCAGATCTTTAGAACTTATAAACTGGATGTATACTGAGCGAACATTTTCAATAAAAATTTATTAAGTCTGGCCTGCTTTGGGAGCAAAAGCTAGATCTAAATTCTTAACAGACGTCGAGCGAATTATCGGTATGGCTGAAGTAACTACAGAGACTTTAAACAACCTTTTTATTAAAACAGAACTTGAAAGTAAGTGCACGTCTTGTGCTAACTGACCCCTTGTAAACGTATAACTAAAATAACAGTCAAATTTAAATTTAAATGTAGGCTAGTAGTCAAGGACTACGCAAGTAAATTTAAATCGAGATTAGCTCAAAATGCTGATCGGCGAAACAATTTAAATGTCGGCAGCAAATAACGCAAAGCCGAATAATTAGAAACTCATCAGAGATGGCAGAACTAAAGTAACGTGGCCATGCTTTGTCTTACAATCCCAAAACCTAAATTTACATAGCATCTATATTGCATTCTGGTGTGGAAACGGAAAGGAAAAGTTATAGTAAAAGCTGAAATAATAACTAACTGGTTAGTTACAAATAATAATCGTACAAATTAAAGGAAAAGTAGTACTTATTAATCTGTTCTTATGAAAATCTCTATTGCTAATATTATAGTACTGTTTAACAATAAAATGCAATTGCAGTCGGTAAAATATATATTGCGCATCAATCAAAATTTACCAACTTTGTTTCTTTACTCCTGTTGGCTCCCTACTTGAAGCTGGCTGAGGTTCACCAAGTCTGACCTTTATTAAAAGTCTGTCCAAAAAAATTTGCTTCTGCTTTCTCTTCAGGATGCTTCGGAAATGGTATTTCTTTCGTCATTCTCGACAGTGCTGTTGCGGTTTGTTTGATTTTGTTGAGATCCTACATCTCTATAAAGTTTTTGACATCCATTTATGTGGCAAAGGTTTGGTATCAGATCTGACATCAGAGGTTACTGTACACTTATTATCGCGTTTCTGTTCAAATTGATCATTGTATTATCTCGAAAGAAGTAAACAAGGTTAATGTGTGTGTACAGTTATGACTCATCGAACTCGAGTCGTATTCTAAATAAATGTCCTACAGTCAACACCCCGTCCAAACAGGGCGTATACTGAGATACCATTGTACAACAGTAATTTAAGCAAAAACAAATAGCAACCTCAACTTGAAGTGAGAAAAAACACATCTGAAAGCTGTTTAAAAACGGAATGAGAAAACAAATTTATGGACGCCATTTAAAAGAGATGATGAAAGTATTCTTTAGTGCCTGCTATATGGTTTAGTAAGTGTATTCTCCTTGTCCATCATGAGTCTTAAATAGCTCGCTCATCGCAAGCCGCGATCAAGGCGTCAAGTGTCATCTCAAAAAGAAGGTGGCACTTCAGAGGTCAATTGAGTTCTGTGAAGAGGGAATCAACAAGTTAATGGTGCTTGCAGCCCGGGCATTCTTTTAGAGTTTCTCCATGCCACTAGGTATGCATTAGCATGCAACTCTTCAACATCAGACAAGCTGTTGACCTTTCTTCGTTGCCCTTTGTGTGCTCCACAGGTGAACAAAGGGAGCGCCTTTTGTACCTGCAAGTCATTTGCGAGCAATATATCTTCTAGAAATGAAAAAGGGACCTCAGGAGGGGGTCATACCTGTGGACGATGGGAAGTGCTTTGGATGGCCAGGCCTTTTCCTCAAAAGGGGAGTGTTCTCACGCTAATACGGTGGGATTTAGCCCCAAGGGAGGTCTAAATTGGGAAGTTCAAAATGCGACGCTTTGACGGTGAAGTGAAATATAACTTTGTATTCATTGAAGTCAGAAACCTAAATTAGGAGAGAAGAAGTTTCGCATTTTATTTTCTGCTGCTGCCTTTAGGGTGTTATCACACATCTGTTCGTATGTCAAACAGGCTGTCACAAATTTTTATAATTTTCTACATAAACAATAATCATGTGTGTCAGAAATGTTGGGTAGAATAGAAATTTAAATCAACTTTTTCTTGCTAATTTATTTTAAATAAGAATTTTACAAATTTCTGATTTTTGAATGTGGCTGGCTGTCAAGCGTTTTGAGTCATGAAGCAACTATTAAATTATACTCTTTTAAATTTTTGAATTGTGTATTTTGCTGGGTCAGAAAATCTCAGCGTCAGTTACGGTTTCAGTTTCAGTGCATGTTTTTAAGCTTCTCCTGATTTTTAAAATAGCGAACTCTAAAAATTCATTCCGGTATCGATACCTATCTGCGATAAAGACGAGTTGCTTAAGTGTTTGCATAGGTTTCTTAGCTTGGAACATCGGAAATGGATGTCTCGGGAACGCAAATCATTTTTCTCTAGGAAGGTCACCATAGAGGCACTTTCCCGAAGCAGTTAATCCTCGAGTTGCTTGATGTAATTATGTATTTGGTAATTCTTGCGGAAAATTAAAAATCACCGAATACTATCTTTGCATTCAGGATGACACGAAAATATTGGTGTCAAATTCCAGCAGCGGCATATAATACGTGAGGGATGCACTAGCACACCGACTTATATTTTACACCTCATTAATTTCTTCCTAACATAGCTTTAAAAAGTTGTAAACCATGTTTCTGTGCATTAGTGATTACTTTATATCATATTTCCTATTTTCTTACTTTAGTTTTTATGCAATTCTGTATTTTGAAGACACGTCAGGCGTAGCAAAATATACATCGCTTGCAAGTTCCATGTTCATAGCTAAAATCATTCAAGTTACATGAGTTTTTATAATTGTTTCTTTAATTTTATCGACTTGTGTATTGTTTCATTCATAATCAATGTGCTCATATGAATTGATACGAAATGATAAACTATGTGTGATTTATAACAGATCCAATCGATTATCTTGAGAAATATTTATGTCGTTAGTGTAATTAATATAATATGTTTCTGACTTAATATATTTCGTGATTCGGTACGGAATACTTTTATTTGTACAACGATTAACAAACAGTTTGTTATATGTTTTACTTAATACTATGTATCATATATATTCTATCATATATATATTCATAAAATAAATGCTTAACGATGTCTGTCTTTGTAGTAAAAAGAAAAGAAGACTTATTATTTTGGAAACGTATTGAGTTTATTGATTTATACTAGCATTTTTTTTTATTCTGGTGAAAAGAATATAAATTATAAAAATAATTATTCTTAAAAAAAAAAAAAAGAAAAAAGAACGATTTACCTTATGAAAAATTATCTTTCTTGGATCAATTTAGACAGTCGGTTACGTATTTTTCATTTTAAATTGCATAATCACATCTGAAGAAAAACTGTATTTGTTTTTTACCCCTTTTGCGTGCACTGCGTGTTGGAATTGCTCAGTAGGTAAAGTAGTCACATTCTCCCCACTCTCCGCAGGCTGTTCATTCCGCTGTATTATTAAAGAAACGGATAATAACAACTGGAGAGAACAATCAACGGATTTTTTTCTTTATTTAATGCTAAATTAAGCATTTATTTTTCATTCTGTCTGCCAATTACGGAGGAAAGAAGAGTACTTATAGGCTTTTAAAGAATAATTTAGAATTTAAAAAGAAGAAAAATTAATGTGGCATTCTGATTTGGATAAATTAAGTGCTCATCAAGTAGTTAATATTTTCGGTGCATGTTATGTGAAGTAAATTTCCCATTTAAGTGCTTAATATTACCGGGCTGGACAATTATATTTGAGCTCTCCGAGGAAGAATTATTTATATTTATATATTTCTTAATTATTAACCTTATTTATTTATGTTTCTTAATTAATTCGTTTTATTTGCTTACAGTTTTCCCATATTCTAAATGGCCATCCCTTTTTATTGAAATTGAATTGCTTCTTGACGAAAAACTCAATTTTAACGTAATATAAAAAGAAATAGAAATATTTACGCACGTTACACATTTGGTTAGAAACAAACTTTAATATTAATTTTTATTTTTTTGTCCAAAGGGGCAATATGCCCTAAAGGATTATTAATTTCGTTTTGGCATTTTGCGTTGTTTCACTAAAAGCGCGTTGTTCGCTTTTCAAATTGTTGTCGCATTGTGATAAAACAACGGTACCTAGAGCCATCAAATTTTGAATAGCGTACGTTTCCACCCGAATATGGACATCTGGAAGCCCAAATTTGGAACTTGGAATTTGTTTTATTATTGATTTCCTATTTTGTAACACTTTAACGAATTTTTGAACTTAACAAACTCAAGAATTTCAAAGCGAGGAATAGCAACACTGTGCGGTAAAAAACATTTTTATCTCCAGCACGTGAGACTGTGCATCGGAAATTCGAAAGATATGCTCATTTTAAAATTATTTTGCGATATTGTTCTTTAACTGAATTTTTTGGTTTAAGTGCGAAGAACATGATATTTAATAAATAAAGGTAACACACAAAATGTTAAAAAAACGCCCCTTTGGACGTAATTTAAATTCTGAAACCTTTCATATTTTTTTTTCTGTTGTTGTTTTTTGTAAGATATGCTCTTAAAAGAAAAGCTTTACTAAACTTACTTTACTTACGAGAATTAACTAAAAGAAAAAAATAACAAGAACTAACAAATTACACTAAAAAAGGAAAACTATTGCAAAATAGAAAGTACTATATGAATGCAATACGTATAAAAAGTAAATATGTACAGATTGTTTAGTTGTTTGATTTTAGATATCTTAGAAAGGATGCATCAAGAAAGAATTTGTGTGTGGGGGGGAGGAAACATTGGATCGTATTAATTTTATGCGTGGGGGAAACTACTAAAATCCCACACAATACGGCTATTCGATGCGGATCGTCGATCAATTTCTTGTGTTATTCGGTCTTATCCGCTCAGCAATGGTGGGCGAATGCATATAGATTCGAATACATATTGAGGAGTGGTTGATGTTCAAGATGGTTACATTAAAGGTGATCTGACTCCATTATTGAATGAAAAAGCATTTCATATAAAAATATATTTTATTATGCACACAGGAATGAGACTCGTACCGGGAGCATTGTGTAACAACCCTTTCACTCCAACGGCATCAGCCAAAAAAGAGGCCTGCAGGCGAGAGACAAGGTGTGACGTAACCAGACTATGTGATCTGCGCCTCTGGCTGATTGCGGCGCCTGTCGTTCCCACCATGAAATGCTACAATATCACGTGCAGTTTGAATTTTCGTATATTTGTTGAATTAACCTTTTCTTTACGGTTTAGATGGATGTGAATTTGACTAGAGAGCTCGCCCCATGTTCGCATTTTGCCATGGATAGAATATAACTAATTAGTAAAATATCGTTTATATGTCTTTCAATGGGCAGCTTAAATAAAGAGATATCTAATTGAAATTTCAGCTTAAGTATGTGATGTGTATGCAAGATTTTAATGCTGTTACTGGTACAGCTATTAAAAAATGTAATTTCATCGATTTTTTTTAAATTTGTTTAATATTTTTACCTCCCACCAACCTATATACAATGGTAAGGGGAGGAGCGTTTTCGGTCCAGAAATTCGATAGGGGTTTTCAGGAAATACGAATTATAAATTTCACGAATTAGACTCTCCCCAATTTTTTTTTACTGCTTTTACAGCGATGCCTGTGTGTATGTGTGTGGCAAATTTTTTCGTTTACGATAACTCTTGTATCAGACTTCCAAAAGTTACCTCTTTCCATGTTTATGCTTTTTGCATTCATATAAACAGTTGATTAGATTTTGGTTAAAATATGACAATCGGAAATGGTACTTTCGTTGAAGCCCATAACAGTTTTTAATGAAAAATTAGATTAAAATATAAAGCAAAAATTTCCAACTTTAATATTGTTGCATGCTTACGGATTCGAAATAGCCCGAATGCGCACAGCTCCGATGATAGGTTCATAAAATTTATTTTTTTTGAAAGAGACACTTCAAACATCTGGAACTTTCCAGGAAAAAAAAAAGTTTAACTCTTCACAGTATCACAGAGTACAATCAATAGTTACACTTCAAACTACAATAAACGTTAAACACAACGCAATTCAAAGCACATCTGAAGAGCGAAGCTGACTCGGAGATATCTCAATAGTCCGACTCACAATGAACTAACAACCCACAACAACAACTCAGAGCAGATGCTTTCTTCAGTCTTATATAGTTTTCACCCGACCGCCGAGATACTTCTAGTGCTTCTCGAAATTACTAAAAGTCATATGCGAATTACGGTTACAGCTCATATAGAGATAGATCAATTACATTTATTTAATTACTTACCTATTACGGTGATACAGGAACAGAACAAAATGTCACCAAAGTTGGCGACAAAAATTAACCGCCAAAGCCGTTGCCAGCTTGGCGATATCTCGCCAATTTATCAGCCATTTTCTCAATGTTAAGTAGACTTGCCACTGTATTCTTACTTTTCCAGCAAGCTTCGCTCCCCTATATGTTCATGTGATATTATGGAGGGGGGGAATCACATATAATTGCACTAAAATCATCTATCTATGTACAAAATTCGTAACAATATTTAAGACTTTTATGTCAACGGGAACAAACAGGCTAGCTTTGGGATAAAATTGATAAACTGGAAGGGGTACTTTAGTCGAAGATCTTAACAGATTTTCGTGAAAAAATATGTTATGGTATAATCCAAAACTTCTCAGATTTGGCATTTAATATTCGTATATGTATATACGATGCATATGCAATTGTAATAGAGAACAGCATATTAGATTTTGACTATGTGTAATAAACCGGATATGGTAAATTGCATGGAACTCTTAACATATTTTTACGGAAAAATACAAAATCACTAGAATAAGAGTTTAATCTAAAATCGCTGTGGTTTGTTCTTGTAACAATTGTATTAAAAAATGTAAATGTTCTGAAAATAGGCACGATTAGAATGCCGTATGAATTGTTGCTCTAAATGGGAATTTAAGTAAAAATAGAATTAAAACTGGGTCGACTGGCCAAATTTCTTATTCTTTGTGGATCGGCATTTCAGTATGCTACGCAATCAGTATTCTTCCTCTTCAGTATGGATCTACGTTCTACGCCGAATAAGGTTGCTACGTCTTTTTCTCTTTTTTATAAAATATACATTTAGAAAACTTGCAATGTGTGTGTATACTTTATGTGTAGTTATCAAATAAAAAGTGTAATATTGCTGAATTACTATGCAGGTGTAATCAATCGGTAAAGAGTGATGTAGAATTCTTAAAAGAATTGCAGTTATTAAGTTAAAAAAATTTAGAATGTAATTTGTTGAATCCCTGATTCTCTCTCTCTCTCTCTTTTTTTCTTCTGTCCAACGAAATGTTGATGGAATAAGACATATTAACTGCTCGAAATAACGAATATTCTGTGCCCAAAGCCTTCCTTAAAGAAAGAGAGAAAGCGGAAAAGAAAGAAAAAAGACCCGTGAGAAAAAATATGGTCAGCTTTATAAATAGTTTCTGAAAGTGCGAAAGGGGTTGATGCCCTAATATACAGCACGATATCTTAGTTTAAAAATTTGCAAAAAATCCTTTGAAGTAACCCATGCTGTGACGTCCAGCAATTACAGAGCATGCCCTGTAATTTTGGTGCTGAAACACCCAACTACAGAGGAGGCACTGTTCTTCTTCGGGTCACCTGGAAACGCTACCATCTCTGGTTGGAGAGAGAGCGGGTGAAGAAGAAAAGAATTCGAAGTCTTATCTTACCCATTCGTTCTTTCGTTTTTTCTCAAGGACGTTCATTCCCGAAGGACTTGTTTGGAGCTCTTAAGATGAGTCGCTCCATATCCGTCACTCAGTTCAATGGATTGTTCATCTCTCGAGAGATTTTAAAAGACAGGAGCGTTTCGTTTTTATTTTTGCTTTCTTAAGGAGCGTCTGATACTGAGTATACGCATTTAGGAATGCTGTTTCATGATGTTCTAATCACCAGATCTATCAGCAGACATGCATTCATTTACATATTCAGTCTAAGGAGGTTAGGACATCTTTTCTGTGAGATGTTGAGACAGGCTTCAGACGTTTATTTATGTCGAAATCCGTGCAGCTGTCGCTAGGATTTCCGAAAGAAGTGACTGTTTCCTTTCAAGCTGGATAATCTGAAGAGACATCTGAAATTTATTCTTTCATTTATTAAGTACTGATACAAGGGAATGCATAAAATCGATAATATTTAACAAAATTGTATTTCAATCAAGTTACAATGCATTGTAAAATAATTACAACCTAAAATGTGTAAATTAGCAGGCTTCCCCCCCTACAAACGAATTTACAATGCAAATCTTTTAGTAATGATTATATCTGTTCTTTGTAATCCTCTATCTGTAGCTACGCTTTTATAAATTACACAGATTAGTTTTACGCTGACTTGTTACAAAACAGCATTATTCTTAATCCCGAAGACAAGTATTGAATTTATATATATATATATCTGTGTGTGTGTAGAATGGTGCGTAATCTACATTACTTTTCTTGTACAAACAACTCAACTTTTGCACATAACGAATGGTGAACAATAATTTTCAGCGTGACTGGCCACTGACATTTCCATTCTGGAAGCTCTGTGAATGGGGTAGCCTGAAGTAGTACGTATGCAGAAATAAGAACAATATTTTGGAACAACGTAGAATGGACACGGCATAAGATAAACACGACAGGCACGGCGTAGAATCAACAGCAGCATACGATCGACATGGTAAAACTGAAATTTTGGTAATGATGTAATAGTGAGTTAGAGCCTGTGACAACTTCATGGAGTTGTCAAAGAGATGTTATGCTTCTGACAAATCTGTGAAATTGTCAGAGGCATAAAATCGGCTTTGTATAAGGTCTACACCGGTCTACACGACAAGGGCTTGCAATGGTCATTGCGTAATGTGACTAAGTGTTATACAGAATATATAATCAGACAAAAAAAAAGAATTTGATTAAATTATTTATTTATTTATTGAGTACCTGCGTAGACCGATACAGGAGCAGATTTGAAACCGGTTTTTTTAGTTTCTCTGTCAGTTCTGTTAGCAGGAGAGATGCCATTGGTTGTGCGAAGTGTCAATCCCATCTCTATGCTTTGCAACTAGATCACCAGTCGTATTTATTATTTCCTTTTGTTTCATTTTATAACTTTGTTACTCAGGACCCGGCTCTGGTTTTCCTGGAGCTTTAGAGAATTTGCTTAGTTTTAAGGATGTTATTTTTGGGTAGGTAAAATTTTGTGAGACACAGCCGATTGCTGGTTGCTTCGTTTATGTTGTACAGGCTAGTTTTTCTTAAGTCATACGGCCGGATTTTTCGTCTAGGTGGGTTGGGCCTGTATCTCTTTCGATAACCGCATTGCCTCTTGACAGCTGGGTAGTAGTGCCGTTATTTGTGTCGATAAAATGTTGTTTTATCTACTCAGAAGGTCTACTCGTCTTAAGACGGTCGATAATGATAACTACTACATTAAGTATTTATTATGAAATGATCCCTTCTGGTCTATTATAGGTGAAGCTCCGCCTGTTGGACGAAACGTAATTAAACAAATACTTATGATAAAATTCTCTGAAAAAAATCTCATAACCAAATAATATTCGCCAGGCATTGAATTCTCAATTAAAAATATGCTATTTTTTTAATTTAAGCTGTATTTAATATGAATATAAATCTTTAAATTTTCAAGATGCAAAATTTGGGTGCTACTTAAATAAACTGAATATTTTTCAATTTATTTTTTAATAAATTAGGTACTTTATTATATTTATATAAAATGATTTAAATTTCTTAATTTTTAGTTAAAATTAATTTTTTCAGTATCCGTTATTAAATCAGTTTTATTACTTTTCCAGTGTAAAATTCTACTGGGCTTAAATAAAAAAATTTTTAAATAAATAAATTCGAGCGTTGTTGTTTTTTATTACTTTTTCCAATTTATCAAATTTAAAATCCTGCTGCGAATTAATTTCGCAGCATGTACCTAAATGTGAGAGTTGAAAGTCTGAATGTAATTATAAGCAATTAACATAGGACCCGCTCTAAAGAATCCGGAGAAAAGAAAGCACAAAAAAAAAAAAAAAAACTGCCAATCACAATTTCTTTGTTTCAAATTTATATTTATTTTCGATCTGAAATTTAGAGTTTAGTACCTGTAAGACTTTTTCATTGATTGCACTTTGTAATTCAAATGTATGACGACCAAATATTAAATCCTTATACTAACATTTCTTTCAAATAGTTCTAACATGCTTAATTAATCATCCAATAATTTGCTTTAATTTAAACAAAAATAAGCAAACATGAATGACTAAGTTTTCAGAGAAAATTTGTCAAGTGGAACAAAACTTGAGAATAAATAATGACAAACTTTCTATTATTTATTAAATTTTAGTCGATTATAAATAAAAATGCACGTGTGTGTGTGTAAATAATTATAAACTTCTTTCTCTTTTATTCCAGCTCGTCACTTGATGACCTTTTGATTTCTGATAAAGTTTTCAGTTTGAAGAGAAATTTCTAGAAATTTTCACCACGGATTATACACGCTCATCAGATAATCAGCTATGAAAAAAGGCTGTTCTCATATTATGTAATCTCAAGCCAAGACGATTATTCTGAATGCAAAAATTCGTTACTAAGCTTATTTATTTTTGACAAATGCCAAAAAAAGATTAATAAAGTCTGCATTCTCAAATCTTTGAATAAGATTTATATCGCTTTGTAAATTAACTGGAAGGGAAAATAACTGGACTTCAAATAAGTAAAGTCTTGAAGTCTTTGCGATATGTATCTTTATGAATCTTTGAGATATATCTCAGCGTATATGCAACAAATACATAATTGAATTGTCTTTGCGAGTCGCATACAACCCTCAGGCTGTAAGTTTAAGTCTAGGTCTAGCTTAAGACAGGTCTAGCTGATCCACGTAAAGCTGCGTGTGGAGATTGTATCCTTATATTTTTATAAAGAATTCGTCTTTTCAATTGAAAGTTTTTCTTCTGGAGTATCTGAATTAAATAAAAGACAATTCATTTCGTATTAAATATGTAAAAAAAAAACCCTTTATTAAATTTATAACATTAAGCCTTAAAATTATTACAGAAATTTCTGCTAGTTGCATTAAAAAATTTTAAATGGCCTTTCACTGAAAAAGGAATAACAATGTTATGTAGATTTTATGAATATGAGAGAAACGAGTGAACTTTAATTTCTTTAAATAATCCATTAATGTTTTTAAATTGTTTTTTAGGTGAAACTGGATTTCAGTGCAAGCAGTTCGAAAGAAAAATAGGGGAACGACTCTTTTACACTTGCTTTGCAAATATGTACATTACGGAGGAGCAGCACTTCTATTGTATTTTCCAGCACGATGTATAAAAGAAATGAAACAAATAAAAAAGAAATAGTTTTCCACAGACGGATTCAGCGCCACTTACCTAATGCGCATGCGCTACTAATTATTTCGGTTCTCACTTCGCGGTAAGGCAAAAATACATAAAATTTAAAATATTTTCATTAAAAATTGAAAGATATAGAAAAACATAAAATGCCAAATACAGTTAAAACAAATAAAAAACCAATTTTTAAAATTAAAATTACAATTTGTACGCAAAAACCATATGATATTTCCAGAAAGAATCAAGCATAATTTAATTCGCAATAATAAAAGAAGACGTTACTTGGTTGTTGCGAAGCTTAGTTTCTCTAAATTGGCAACAAATCCACTACTCTGCTAAGCTTCAAATGTAAACAAATGTGCCCGCTGTCATAACCAAAATTAGGCTTAGCCGCACTTAAAAGCTTTTAAATTGTTGATAATTCCGCAATTATTGCATGCTGATTAACTAAAGGCATAAAAATCATAACCGAATGATAAGAAAAACGTAATTCAATCATTTTTAAAGAAAAAAATGAACAATTTACAAACTTATTGGAATAAAGAAACTGAGCTCACTGAGCCGAGTAACAGGATGGATGTATATATGTAATATATACATCCATCCTGTTACTGTTAAAAAAGTATATATTTTTATATACTTTTGGTGCGGCCGATTGCAACCAAAATGCAAGGTGCACATCTAAATGTTATAGCAGCCCTATATAGAAAATTTCAACCTTAACGTTCTGAGGCTACTCGTTTTTGAAATTATGCGAGGTACACACATACATACGTACGTACGTACGCACAGATGCCACGAAAGAAATCTCTTCAGAATCCATTTTAAATCACTTTTCTAATTATTTAGGGGGGGGCAGAGTCCTTTATTCTGTCCTTACGTACGAATGTCACTCAAAAACATTGTTAAATTGAATTCGATAGCCGTCAAAATAGATATATTCGTTGAAATATGGTACCCGAAATTTTTCGCGATTACAATACTTCCTTTTTACTTCGTACAAGGAAGTAAAAACTGCAATGCAAATAGTTAATGTTATAGTCTGACTCCTTAAAAAAAAACATTTTGCCATAACAAATATAAAAATAATTAAGATACATATTTAAAAGCTGTAATGCATTTTAAGGTATTTTCTGCCTCCTTTCCGCATGTCTTCGTAGTTTAACTGGAAGCATGCTCAACGCGTATTCCGAAGATCCCGAGTTTGAATCTCGGTGAGGGCACTGCATATTTTTTATGTCTCTTGCTTCAAAAAAATTCCTGATCACTCTACAAGTGGCGCTCGAACTAAAAGGTGGTGGACGATAATTCGTCACCACTAGAATTTGGCAAGTGGGTGCCCTGATCTCCAGTCGCCCAGCATTATTAAAAAAAAATATTATGTTTCAGTTGTGTAACTTATGATGCTAGAAATGTCTCTTATTAATTGGAATGAAACTATAAATGTTTACAAAGATTATCTGTTGAATGTATAATAAATCAAATTAATTTCTAATACATCATTCAAAAACGTTCTTAAAAAATTAAAGATTCAAGTTATTGTGAGCAGCTTTTTATTGCTTTTAAGTTACTCGTTTTTTTTATCAGTTACAGCTTTATTAAATTTGAAAGATAAATTAAAGCTTTTACCGTATGTTAAATTACAGTATCCTGAAAACCACTGCGAGAACGCCTGAAAAATAAATTAAAGATCTTTTATTTAGCGCAATGGCAATTTATTTCTTTTAAGTCTTGAACTTTGTTAATTAGTAGCAGACTGGTTAAATTTAACAAATAAATTAAATAGTCCATATGCTTTTCTGAATGATAGCTCTCTGAAATCCGCTAAATGCCAGGTGGCGTAGTCTCACGCTTCGGACAGTGGTAACACTTGCCAAGGATTGCTTCTAGATTCTGTCTAGAAGTTGCGTTTTTCTCATCATTATGTTGTGCCTTGACAGGATTTTATATGTTAAACGAAAACAACTCCTTTGTATTAAAAGAGGAAAAAAATATCTGGTTATTTTGAATATTGGGATGGGCTGTGGTTCTAATTCGTTTGGTTAGCGAAAATTAAGCGACATTTTAATCCTTGTACTATAGAATAATGATTTGAACAGAAGGTAAAGGAAAGATTATCTTCCTGTGCAAGAGAATTGCTTTCTGTATATTGCCAGTGAAAATGAAATGAAGGGAAAACGAAGGGCTAATTATAATTTTTTTAAAAAGAAGTATTTTATACGATTTATGTAATATGCTCAACATATTTTTAGACGCTATAATTTTTCCTTAAGATATCTTCCGGAAAAAAAAAAAAAAAAAAATCAGTGCTTTATATTCACAGGTCTTAAAGAAATATTCTGTTGCGGCTGTAAACTCGACTTTTTTTTCAATCTTCGCTTTGATTGCAAGGTAAATAGCGTAACAAATGTAAGAATCTATGCCAATTTGTAAGTGTAAAAGAGCAGCTAGAAAACATTCCTCTGATTACGGTGATCGCGTCACTGTTACCGAAAAAAAGAAAAGGAAAATTATGCAGTGTCCGAAAATCTAGTGAGACATCAAAAGTCGGAAAAGGGCGAAATTGTCAGTCATTTTTTCCTGATTGGTTGACTTTTTTCATGGAGATTTTTCAAAATGATTCATAATATTACTGACTCTTTTTTTTTTTTGTTACATTGGGCTGAACTTCAAAGAAATCCGAAATCGATGGCTGAAAACATCACCATAATCACTATCATTAAAGGTTCTCTTCCGTCGCCGTTTTCTCACCTAGTATGATAGATTGCGTATTAAGACACCGACCCTAGAAGAAGTCATTACCATTCTGTAAACCTAATTTAACTCGATTTAATGTCCTTTCAAAGATATAAATAAAGGATTGTAATACTTTTTTGACTTAGAAAATCTTTTAGCAGAGTTTTCTCAAAAGTATTTTAGCTTATTATATTATGAAGTTTATTAGGTATATGCATATTTCTTCTATTTGTTATTATTGTAATAATGTAATTACCGGTATCACGAAGAATTTATAGAAGTAAATTATTCTGGACGCTTATCGCCATTTTTATTTATCTCTAATTTCGTTGAATAATGAGCACAGTATGGCAATTTAATCAATACAGACGGCTGCACGCGATATTCATCAATTTCGTGTATAGAATTTCCACATGCAGAACGACAAGTTGGAGAGAAAGAACAGCAGCAGATGACATCATAGCTGGACAGAGGACAGCATGAAAAGAAAGCTTGGGTTAAGAAAATGAAAAGAAAGAAATGAAATAAAAACGAAAGCTTAGATTATAGTAAATACAGAGGCTGTTCGCACATTTTTTAGACGATGTATATTGTATTCACAAAACTAAATTACATAAAATTCTTGTGTTTTAAATGTTCTATTTGACATTCCTTATTCTGAACTATCTTTCGACACCGCAATTTTCAGGATAATAATGCCTTTTGAAGTGTCAGAAGAGGTATTCTATCCCATTCCTCTCGAACAGCTTTCCAGAGTCCTGTTAGGGTTTGGGGACAATGTTTGGATAATGCAGTTTTTAAAAGTCCGAAAGCACAAAAATCCATAGGTGACACATCGGGAGATTTAGTAGGGATATCAGTGAAGGGTTATGGCCTTGATACCAGTTTTTTGTTCCATTTCTTTTAGGAAATTTACAGTGGATTTTGATGTGTGACTGCTAGCTTTGTACTGATGGAGTCTCACAGATTGATGGCACTGTGGGTAAAGCGATGGTATTTCATTCAGAAAAATTGGCGATAAAATATGTTCCTGATAGTATTTGGAGTTAATCTTGACATTTTTTTGGACTCTCTTTATTTTTAACTTACCATTATAAGAAAAACCAGCAACAATCATGAATCCCTTAGAAAAACTTTCTTTCGATTCTTTGAACCATGTATTTAAATTTTTTTCTCCCCTTTTATGATAATAAATGGCTCTTTTTTTTGTTACAATCATTTAAATACACCCATGCTTCATCTATTGTGACAATTGTTTTCCATTTTTCTTTGGATAAGTGTTTCTCATATAGAATTCTGCAACGTGTCCTGCGTTGAGCGATATGCTTTGGAAGAAGACGATGCACATTGCGTTTTTTCGCTTTCTTAAGATTTAAATCAACGTTTATCATTTTGTTTACACTGGAAACCGAGCATTTTAATGAATTTGCAACTGTCCTTTGACTAGGGGGATTTTCTTTTAACATTAAACAACGTACCTTTGTAATAGTCGAAGAGGCCCGTTTTTTCTTTGGATACTTGTTTGGAATTTTTGTCTCACTTGATACTCCAATTTGACATTTTTTCCCCTTTCTTGTTGATGATATTACCTATCGACGCTTTAGGTATCACAAAACCATGGCTCTCACATCGTTTTTGGATAACGGAGTATGCATATTTCTCTTCGAAAAGAGCGTAAATGTAGCCTTCGAACCCCTGCTTTGTTAAATTCGCCATTTTGAATAAAAAAAAACTTTCAAGCCACAGACGATAATTTTGACTTTTAAAAACATAGTACAATTCCAATTACTTCTTTTGCAGCAAACGATTTTTTATTCCGCTTACCAAAATCATCTAAAAAATGTGCAAACAGCCTCTGTATTAGGCTAAGAAAAGAGAAATTATGGTTCAGTTTTAAATCCATTGGTTGATTAAAATTTTGCTTTGTAAATTTTGATATAATTATTAAAAGAAGAATTGTGTAAATACATATGTCATGGGCTTTATATAAGAATTTTACGATCAGGAATTAATTTGGAAATGCAGTTCAAGGAAATTTATTGTAAGCATCTTGGAAGGTATTTGCTTTCTCCTTTCAGAATGCTGTCGTTATGTAACTGGAAGCACGTCCATCTAGCATCGGTAGGTTCGGAGTTCGAAATCCGGCAAGGGCTTAACGCATTTTTCAGAATTAAAATGTGATGGGCAATAATTCATCACCACCAGGATTTGGAGACTGGTTCCCTGCATTCCAAACCGTCTTTTAAGTGAGACAAGTAGTTATTTCCCCCCTTGTTACTATATGCTTTCTTGGTGTAATTGAAAGCAAGTGGGGCTAGCAGTTGAAAGGTGCGAAGTTCGAATCCTGGCGAAGGCATATTTAATTTTTCATGTTTCTGCTTCAAAAAGACCCAATGACTCTAAATCCTACTGTTTTAGGCTAGAAAACGGAAATAACAAAATTAAAAGGAACTTTTTAAACTTCGAATTTTATTTTACATAGTCTCTATCTTACTTGCATATATATTTCTTCTGTTTGTTTTTACTCATTGTAGAAATAAGAGTAATTTTCGTACTAATTGCAATATTGGCTAATAACCGTACTCTATCTGTGTAATATGTAATACTACATAGAACATTGCATTTCTGCATATGCAATTATAGCTGCTATTTTATATAAATAACAAATTTCGCGAATTATAAGGGCCTAGTTGTTAAATGTTTTGGGAAATCGTTTATGTTTTTAAAAGTGCTTATGATTTCTTGATTATAACTGCTGTTTTTAACAGTATATCGATTCATTCATCAAATTGGAAGCAATTTTGTTGATTTCAGCATAAGAAATATTTTCTCAAAACTCTTCTTCTGTTATAAACCGGATCTGGAGCAAATAGTAATAATAAAAAAAAAGATAGTATTTAAAAAACATTTGATGAACATTATTACTTTGTATGTTACTTATATTTATTTTAAATAACCAATTTAATTAAATTTTTTGCTTATTTTCCTATAAGCCTTCATTCCCCTAATTGTCAATGCCAGAAAATTTAAATTTGGTAACGCGCGGGACTTAATGCAAATTCTACCTTGAGGAGAAAAGTTTAAATTCCGAGTTCTAGAAGGAAAGTTAGAGAGTGTGGGCGAATGCTATACTTTTGTAGCGTGAGCTTCTCTGGCATTCATTGCTGGTTAACGTGGCGTAACAGCTATTACTTTGCTGCCACTAGATATTCGACCTCTTTTAGGAAACAGGATATTCTGATCGCTCTTTTAGGAAACAGGGTATTCTGAAACCTGTAGCGTAGTTCTACTACTAGTTAATATTTTCGAATTTTTAGTTTAGTTCTTGTTATTTGAGTTACCGTCCGAGTGAGGCGTAGTAAAGAGTTAATAAAGGATTTTTTTTACCCTTCTCCTGCATGGTTTCTACACCATTTCAGGTGTTACATTACAAGATAGACCAGAGGATTCTACAGCTTGATATAGTGACAATGAATGATATCAAATGGTTACAGTAAAACGAAGATAAATGCAGTTAGCACAAACAAATGATAGACTGTTTCTTCTAAAAAATGTAATGTGTACCCACATTTTGCAAATTAAACATTGCACCCTCGCGTTTGCATTTATTAGACTGTTTCCGAGGGCCTTAGGGAGAGGTTTAATGTTCGGTGATGGAAAATTGGTCTCCTATTTTGGGAAAGAAAACTAGTTAATGTGATTTACATATTAACGTTTAAAGTAGAAAAATCTAACTACATGGATCAAAATTTCGGAGCAAGTCGTCAAATGTTACAACTTCCACTTGGGCTTTAACTCAAAATAGGAAATATAAGACTAGCTAATACTAAATAAAATTAATCAGCCAGAGCTGCACAGAATCAGACTCGCGTATTTGGCCCTTAATTAAGGATCACCGGCGTATATCAGCGGGCACGTAATAAGTATGGTCGTAGAATAGCAAGTTTTAACTAATCGCAACGAAGTGGCCGAAAGGCAGAACACT
>KK120983.1:196638-212700 GCA_000611955.2 Stegodyphus mimosarum | reverse complement strand
AAAAAAAAATTGTGTCTTTAAAAATTCTCTCCGGGGGTTGACTCAGGAGAATTCCTGGGAAGTACTGGCTAGGATCTGTACTTAGGCAGTCTCAACCACGGGGGTAAATAAGTTGACTTCACAGGACTAGAACCCGAGTTTATTCTTTATTCTTAGGTTGGTTCAGGCTCTGCAGGAACCGTACTGGTACTGTCGTGTCTGTTTCTCTGGCTGTGGTGGAGCTATATAGCACGTAGATTTACGAACCTTCTCGATGGGGGTTTGGCCCTCAGAGTTCCAGTGACGGGGACTGACGGAGTAAGGCAAGGCACCAAGACGATTTTCTGATGCTGAGGGAGTGGTGCCCCGAGGCAAAGGTGTCCAGCGTTTTTCATTTTGTATTTAGTTTCAACGTTTTCGTCCTTGCTGAGGCTACGTATAAAGCCGGGCAGGGACTGTGGGGTCCGCGCCGTCGTTGAGGGGTCCCGCAAGGTCTGGACATGCAACTTCGAAAGGTAAACCCAGGGCGAAGGTCTCGAATTTGGCGCAACTGTCTCTAAAAATGTGCCGCTAAGGGCGGACCGCCTTTCTGTAGCTATGCCACTGAAAATATTTCACTTTGCAGCTTTATGCCGCGTAGGTTTCCGCCAAAGAACTGGTTTTCGCGCAATTCAACAGTTAGATTTCCTGAAAGCAAAGATTCTCGGAAATGTTTCTTTCGAAGACTTTTGTGACTTTCGAAATGTTTCTTTAAACGATAGCCTTATAGGTCTTATAACGGTTTTAATAGTTATCCTACGAATATAGGCTTCAGAATATCATTGAGCACTTACTGAACAACCTTTTGATTTGTGTAACAAGTAGACAAGATTAGAGAAAGGCTCACTAAACTGAGCTGTTGATACCATGACGAATGGTTTACCTTAAGGTAGTTATCTTAATATTTGCCCGCAGTTCCTTATTAGCTATCTAAATATTTTGCGTAATCTTCTAGGGGTGTATTTGAAATCAAAACAGAGTCAAGTGAAAGAGGCTGTATTAATAACTAATGAATAAACAGCATCATAAGCATCAGTACTCGACATTTTCTAAGAGTAACAGTTTTGCTTTGTACAGGTAGCTTTCCTTTGCATTCATAGTTCGCCTAAATGATTGATTAAAAGATAATAGTTTTTTGGCTTGCCTTTCGTCGGGTAGAAAACTGTGGCTCTTGCATCAAACATTTAGACAAACTGCAGATGCACATTTAGATTTCTTAAAAGAAATTAAAACTGCTGCTGCACCTTATATATATCATGCAAGCATAAGTTTTGCAATTTCTAGACCAGCGATTCTCACCCGGTAGTACGCCTACCGCGCCAGTGGTGCGAAAAAGGAAAATATGTGGTACGCAAAGAAACAAAGTATTTTTAACAATTAAATTCAAAAATCTCGTGAAGAAAAAGAACAATTGATAGAGATTTCCTGTGATCGAACTCTAACTGAAGATTTAAAAAATAACACACTTGTTAACTTTAGGCTAACTTGAAAAAAATGAAAAAAAAAAGAATTTATAAGCATTTTAAATAAAGCCATTAAATTTTTATTTCTTTTTTGCGCAACCTATTTGTGTGAACAAGGATTTTCTCCCATGTTATATTTGAAATAAATAAATAAATAAATAAAAATACAGAACAAAATTGAAAGAGGATCATAATTTACTGTTAAAGCTAAGTGAAATATGACCAAATATAAAGAAATTGATCTCTGATGTCTTAAACAGGCCCAAATTTCACAATAAATTTTAGAATTAAAGTATTATAACTTAAATCTTGATAATTAAAATGGTAACCAATTTTTAATCTAATATTTTTATGTGTGCATATTTAATACAAATAGCCAACAGGTTGTGCAAATGGCAAACTATATTTTTTTTTAATATTTCTGTTGAGAAACTGGAAAATAATCATTGTAAACTGTAGTGGTGGTACTAAAGTTTTCCATTTTTTGTTTAGATAGTTCGCGTTAGTCAAAAAGTTGAGAACCGCTGTTCTAGACAATTAAAAAATAGTCGACTGCTTTTATGGTGATGTTTTCTTTAATGCAGGAATAATGGAGCTAAACTTACATTATCGCGAGATATACATTATGATCAAGATAATAAAGAGTAAGATAGGCAAAATATTTCCATTCACTTATTTTATCTGTTTATAAATAAAATTTCCCGTATGAAGTATAAAATGTTATTTTTAATATATTGTAATAGTATATCGTAGTCAGTACTGTGAGGAAAAACTCTTAATATAATTGATTTTTTTTTTCTTTTATTTCAGAGATACATTTCGTGGAATATTATTCCTTTGAAGCTTTGTCCCCGCATGTAGAAGAGGTGGGAGGGGGGCCATGTCCTCCCCAGCCGAGCAGCTGCGGCTGGCCGCAGCTGCAGGTAACTTGGATCAAGTGCGGTCTCTGCTGAAAGCTGGGGCCAAAATAGACCCCGATTTGGTAAGAAACGATTTTTTTCCCTTTTTTTGAATTTGGAAGTTAATATAATACTTAACTATTGCTAGTTATGTAATTAGTTATTAAGTTATGTTTACGGGAATAGAATTTCTGAATGATATAAACATATTGCGAATGTTAATTATAAGGTATTTCTTCCGCCTTTTTCGCCCTTTTCGTGTAGTGGTCAGCACGCTCGACGCGAAACCGAGAGGTCCGTGGTTCGATTCCCGGCGAAGGCGTTGATTATTTTTCAGTCTCTGTTGCTTCATAAATACTTAATGTCTCTACAAAATTGTTTAGAGAACTTCTTATTAATAAATGTTTATTTGTCAGCATGCAGAATGTAGGCGTTTTTGAAATGATTGAAATTTAGATGAATTATTAGAAATTTAGATGAATTAGAAAGGCAAAGGGATCACGGGACTAATCACGTCATCACTATGTCGTTCATAATAATAATTCGTGTTCATCAACGTCATATTGTTTACGGGCATGTGATGGATTTTATAATAATGAAGAATGTTACATGTGCCCAACATATAATACTGTCACAAATTTTATTCATAAATATGCAACAATTTCAAAATTAATTTTTAAACCCTTTTTACATAAGTTTTCACTTTCTCTCTCTCTTTCTACTTCATCTTCTCCTCTTCCCCCCCCCAAAAAAAAAGTTTTGAAAGAAATTTTCACTGAGCTGTTTATTATTTTCAGTTCGTGGATTTAGAATCCTGGGAAAAAGAAAAATATGTGTAATTATTAAGAGAATTTTCATATTATGTCGATTTTCTTAAAATCTAATGGACAGATTTTAATGAAATTTAGTATGAATATATATTTATAACGCAGAAGAGATGTACCATTTAAAAGTCTTTTTATGTATGTATGCATAATTATCAATAAAGCTGGGATGTCCAAGCTTTATTGTCAATCATGCGTGCAGGATGCCCAAAATCCACATCGAACTGAAAATGAATCTAATATGCGATATGATCTCCTCTCACAGACAGAGAAGTTGCGCAGAGTGTCGGCATACTGAACAAGAGGCTGTTGTGGAGTCCCTGTGGCAGTCGATCCCACTCCTGCAGCAAGGCAGTTTTCACCTCCGGGATGGTTCTTGAGAGGGGGGAGAAGATGGCGAGATGAAATTGCCGTCCCAAGGGCTTCCCAAACGTGCTGTATAAGGTTAAGGTCAGGAGATCTGGTTGGCAAATCCATGCGGCGAATATTCTCACTTTGCATGTAATCGTTGACCAACTGAACCTTATGTAGATGAGCGTTGTAATAGGAAACTAGTATCAACTGCGCTGTTGAAAATTGAAACATAAGGCTCTTAAGTTTTCGTCTCTATTCCTCTTAGCAGTCAGTAAGCCTTTGTCAAAGCCATGGAGGAATGTGCGGCTGTTCAATATAACGCCTGCCCAAACCATTACACCTCCACTACTGTAATGATCCTTTTCTTTGATAAGGGAGGGATATTATAGTGTTCTAGGCTCTCTCCAGATACACGTACGCCGAGTATCAGTGTCTAGGCTGAATCTCGACTCATCTGTAAAACGCACCGTGCTCCACTCAAGTCTGGTCCAAGGCTATGTTGTCTGCACCATGCTAAACATGCTCTCTTATGTGCAGCAGTGAGCGGGATGCGAACAGCGGGTCTTCTAGCATACAGCTCCACCTCATGACGGCTTTGGGCAACTGTAGACCATGAAACTTGGGTTCCAGTGGCAGCATACCGTTCATGTGAGAGCTGCGAAGCTATAGCTGTCTTGTGTCGCCGCGCTGAATCACCAAATAATGATCCTCATTCGTCATTGTGGATCTCGGTCGACATTGTCCAGGTCTTCTCGATATGGATCCAGTGTCCCGAAACTGTTTCCACAAATTGCAAACAATATCGGGCGTTACATTAAGGTCTGTAGCCGCCTGCGCTTGTGATTGCTCTAACTCCAATTTGCATCTCATCCACCAATTCTTCATCTCATTTCCTCTTCGATATGTTCGTGGGTACTCATTTTACCTGATACCATATAAAATTTACCTAACTCTTGTAAGAAACACGGCGAATGTCGTGAAGGAGTACGAGCACACAAATCGGTGAAAATCCGCCGTACTTTTATATTCCCTTCACAGTCACAATTCCACAGACACGTACGTGTACGGTTCGCCGGGTGCAGAATTAGGATCTTTGATTCAATACTTTTCTTAGAGACATAGTTTGCAAATTCTTGTAATTTTGCACACGAATGCGTTAGAGAAGGTGATCTCATGAATGCACAGTTACGTCTTTAATAATTAAATCCTTTATTCATTAAATAAGTAAGCAGTTTCTACTGGCGTTCATTTATAACGAAAATAATAATATATCAATTTTTCCCCTATTATTTGGCCTTGCCGTTTAGAAGAACTCATTTTAGATGTAAGGTTTTATATTCTCTATCTTGAATTTCTGATTGATTAACTCTTGAACTGGGTTTAATGTATCTGCTTAGCGTAAAACAACTTCAGGTATTCGATTGAAATCCGCATACCAAGATCAGATTACAGTTTCTTTTTAAACATGCGATTTTTATATTTTTTAAATAAAAAAAAATTAACTTTTTGAAACTTTAATGGTATACTTTTCGCGGAACGTTTTCTTTCTGAAAATGTAGCCAACTTTTCTTTTAGTTATACAATTAATTACCTCATAATGTATAGACGCGAATCTCTAGCTGATGGGAACCAAGCTACCTTTATATTTCAGTGAATAATACTATTATTAGCGCCACTGATACGCAACTGGTTTGCTCGAAGCTGCGGGGGGGACCTGAAAGCTTTCAGAATTTACATTACGCCCGAAGGTGCGTTTTTTTTAACGTTTTGTGTGTTACCTTTATTTATTAAATATGTTCTTCGCACTTAAGCCATAAAGTTCAGTTCAACAGCAATATCGCAAAATAATTTTAAAATGAGCATATCTTTAGAATGTCCGACACACAGTCTCGCGCGCTCGAGATAAAAATGTTTTTTTTTTTCTTCCCCGTACAGTGTTGCTGTTGCTCGCTTGGAAATCGTTGAGTTTGTTAATAAAAAATTCGTTAAAGTTTTACAAAATATGAAATCGATAATAAAACAAATTCCAGATTTGGGCTTCTAGATTCGCATATTCGGGTGGAGACGTAAATTCGATGGCCCTAGGTACCGTTGTTTTATCACAATGCGAGAAACATCTATACATTTATGTAGATTCTTCATTAATGTCTTTTAATATAATATACGGCTCTAATATTTGGTGGCAACAATTTAAAAAGTGAACCGACATTTCGACGCAAAGTGCCAAAACAAAATTTTTAGTCCTTCAAGGCAAACTGCCGTTTTGGATTAAAAACTGCAGTCCATTACATTTATTAGAGTAACACAGTAATAAAAGCAGTAGTATAACAAAATTATATAGAGCCAAAGGGTGCAATGTGTTATGAAAATTACAATATACTACTAGGACATTTTAGATATTGCAGTATATTCTTAATTCACGACGAAAGGAAAGAACAGATTGATAAAAATGTATAAATAAATGTAAAATTCTGAAGACAATATAAGGCAAGTTAAATTTTAGATATACATAGATGATTTAATAAATTTAATATAACAGTTTGGAAATAGCATTAAAATTTATGCTATAAGTACGTGTTCTGTTTTTTGACGATTGAACGTATTTCCCGAAACAAAACAGTTGCTTTTGGACTATGGTTGATTCTGTTCTTATTTGTTCTGCGAAATTTTTTTCTGGTAGATGGCACTGTTAGTATTATACTAAATAATATTAGAATGAGAGCACTAAAAAATAAATTTAGTTTTTATAAAATAAATTTAGTTTTTATAAAATAAATTTTTATTTAAAACTCATAAAATCATTAATGAACTAAAAGGAGAAAAATACTTTATCAAAATAATTAATTTGAATAAGATATTAAATTATCTTCTTAGCAAAATTCACCTGCAATTTTACATCACGAGTAAATAAAAGCTACGTAAATTTATAGAAATAATAGTGTATATGTTTGAGAATGCAATTAGTCGTTACTTAGGCATCCACTCATTTATTACTGTGATATAAAGCTGTAAGCGAATTCTGCAAAGAGAATTATTGCTACCTTTAAAATATGCAATAAATTATTTTTGTGCTTTTAATTTATTAATCATTTCACGAGTTTTAAATAAAAGCGTATTTTTTTTTAAATTGTTATTTTTTAATTTTCATCTTTTTAATTTCAGTTGCATGTTATCGATCAAATTATTGGTTTGAAAAATCAATTTTTGCTCTTTAACTTTCACGTTTTAACAAAGAATAACTTACAACAACTCTGCTAAGTCAAATAGTCGAAAAAATTGAGAGAATGTGCCAAACAAATCAGAAATTACATTAAAATGTCTTTAAAGTTAATTTAAAAGATTTTATTTTACTCTATCCGATAGTGCAAACAGGAAAATTCTGAGAATTTTGTTTTGTTCATTAAACGAATATACGTTCGAAAATTCGTTTCAAGATAAAATTTTAAAAATCTAATTCGAATTTCGAAAAACATCGTTTCACTACATTGTATTGACATTTACGACAGTGGATGTACAAAATTTGAACTCAATAGCTTTTCAGGAAGTTGTTTAAAAATGAATGACTACTTTTGACCATATTGACAACCATCAAGAGAAGTAGAAGCTTATAATAAGGATATGCAGCATTTATTCATTTAGATTTGCAAGGATACTGATAATATGTCAGCAATACTGAAAATGTATTGTTGCGTGCATACGGGTTCGTTATGGATTGAATGCACAAATAGTGAAAGGTTAACAAAAATTTATTCTTTCCACAAGAAATAAATCAAAATGCTGAACTATTTCTTCAGAGATATTCGCACAATATCTCAAACGTTTAGCAAAAACTCAGTTCAAAACAAATAAAATAATTCTATCTCACAGCGAAATCACTACAATCAATAAAAGCATTAAGTAAACAAACAGCAGTTCGCTTTAAACAGCTACAACTACAACAACAACTGAGATGAGGTGTTTCAATTCGGCTTTTATAAGCTTTTTAATTATCACTAGAACAATCTCGATTCTTCTAGATTTTTCTGGATGGCAGCAGTAATTACGAGATATTTATTTATTAAACATTAAATGCACGCGCTCTTTTATTTTTATTTTTATTTATTTATTTATTTATTTATTTTGACGTAGCTTTCGCTTCAAAAAGTCGTCTGCGTTGCACAGGAAATATAAAGCAATTTTAATTGCAATTCTAAATAAATAGCCAAATAAATGTGAAATTCGTAACAGTATCATTTTATCAAAAGCACTTCCTTTCACATCTTCATTTAAAAGATTTAAATTTCCATAACTTAGCAAGATTAACTGCAGCGTTACCTAAGGTGAAAATCTGAACTAGTTCTAAAGCATGTTCCAAGGAACTTCTGCCTTTGTGAAAGTCCTTAATAATAATAATAATAGCACTCTCATACACTATTTTGTTGATTTTGACTGATTTTTTTTAAAGTGTGCAAATTTATGAAACGCCTTGTATTTACATACAGGGTTAGCACAAATGATTCATTCGTTTTGAAAAAGCTATGTTTTCAAAAGTATTTTACGTATACGTATGAAGGATATATGAAAAGAACCACAAGCTCACCAAGCTTGTACACCCTGTACAAATATTCAGTATATGCCCCTTTGGTGACACGACACACGTCTAGACGATCATCGAGCTCATTCCATACATTTCGTAGCATTGTTATCCAGATATTCGTCCTGTCGATTGATCAGATGTTCGGAATACAAACAAAAAAAAAAAAAAAAAAAAAAAAAAAAAAAAAAAAACTGTGTGGAAGATTTTGCGTCAACGGTTGCATTTCAAACCGTATCATGTGTAGCTCCTGCAACAATTAAAGCCGGAGGAAGCCCGTCGACTAGATTTTTGCATCAACATTGGAGGACGAAGATTTCGCCAGTAGGATGAAGCAACGTTCCATTTATCCGGTAAACTTGGTGATTTTGTGGCTCTTTTCATATATTCTTCATGTGCGTTCATGTAATACTTTTGAAAATATAGCTTTTTCAAAATGAATGAATCATTTATGCTAACCATGGCTATTTTAGGTAAGTTATTAGTCTAGCATCTACACTGAAGTTGTCTCATTTAAACAATATTCATAAGTTAAATCTGCAGAATTTATGTTAATTAACCATTTATTATGATTTGAAACTTTATTTTAACTTTTTCCGGTAGTCCTCAACAGAATGCAAATTAGTTTTGTGTACTTGAGCCGAGGGTTTGACTAGTTTATGGTTAGACAGCCTCGCCTTTCATACCTTGGCCTTGCAGTTACGTATTATTGCCAGCTCTGCCAAAGTTATCCCGGCTTTAGCATCTTGCTACCTAACATTTAAAATACATGTCTTTAATTATTTCGAACCAGCTATTTTGTGTGTCGTCTTAGACTACGTTATTTACATTTGAATTTTACTTCCTCTTTTGTTTATATCCTCAAGTAGCGGAGGTTTTAGCACATGTAGTGCTTTCTGTTTGTTTTAAGAATTAAATAAAAAGGTTGTTACGATTTGGTCATTTGCTTCATACTAAAGTGATATTTGTCACTTTCAGTCTAGTAGGGTTTGCAGGACATTGCGATAAGCTTTTAGACCTATCAAAACCCTATAAATCAAAGCCTCTTTTTTTGAATGGAGAAAGATTTTTGCGAAGAATAAATGAATGAAACGTTATAGTGAACTGTTTGAACCTCTGAAGTTGACTGTATACTCTTTTCTTCCATCATAGCAAATATTCCGAAGAATGTTAAGAATTAGAAATGAATGATATATTCAAGATCAACCCCCCCCTCCCGCTGATTATGTTCTTATTTACTTAAAAGTTTTTTATAATGCAGATTTGTTGATCTGTTTTAAAGAGCTCATCCCGGCTTCTTTTTGACAAGTTCAACAGGGCAGTAACTCTTTTCCACTTTATAATCATTGTTCTCTTCTTCACTTCGTCTCAAGTTGAACAAAGGCCGAGTTCCATTATCATTTTAAATTGTGCACAGCGTTGTCAAATTCTTCATAGTAATATCTCTGAAAATACGAAACTCATTTATCTTTTGTTCGGTTCTTCAAAGCCGGTTGACCTTTTAGAACCCCAACTTCAGAAAACTCGCTATTATCCACCATTTACTGAAACTCGAATACAGGTTTTCTTCCGAAAAACAGCAATCTAAGCTTCTGGGGTCGGTTATTTACGATCCTGAAAATGACTTCCGTGCGATTTGAGGTGCTATTTGTGGGCTATTTTTTTAAAAAAATTTAATGCTATTTTATTATTTTTTTAACTTGACGAATTTTTGGTGAAAATTGCTTGATTGTTACGATGGCGCTTGCATAGCAATCTTTCGTAATGCGTTAGCAACAAGGATGTTTAATCCGATTTCTTTTGCATCAAGGAGAAAGGATATAGTTATTTAACTCTGGCTCAAATTTAGATTTGCCATTTTTGGGGAAGGTAGTGTTGTCAATTATTGTTGTGACCTTGTCTTTCGACAGCATATGCATAATATGACAACATAAGCTGTAAATCATAGCTGCTTTTGATTGAAAAATACTAATGAAAATGAGCAAAACACACTTGCTTTCATATGTAAATTAATCATTAAACACCTCGAAGAGATCCTTACTGTTTTCAGTAAACCTATTTTGTCCTGCCAAAATAGAAAATATTGCGAAGTACTTATTATAAACCTCATGCGCATGAGTCCAGTGAAATAAATGCGCAGTTTCGTCTTGAGTAACTAAATGGTTTCTTTACTAAATAACTGAACTAGTCTCTTATTGGAGTCAATTTACGATGAAATAATTCTTTTCCTTCCTCCTTCATTTTTTTTTTTTTTTTTTTTTGGAAGTAAATAGCATTTGGCATACCAGCTATTTTAAGTGTATGATTTTACAAAAAGAACACTCCAAAGAACAAATGTTAAAGCAAGGGTCCTCAATCAGGGAAATTTCCCCCAGAGGTGAATTTTCCCTACGAAATTTTCCCCAGAGGGGAGTAAATTTAGTAGATTGGGTGGTGGCATGCGGTCAATCTTTAATTTATCTATTAAATACTTAGTTTTAGTTCATGAATATTTAAAAAAAAAAACTAATATTGTTCAAGTTTTGGTATTTATAAACATTTTTTATACTTTTTCTTGTTTAATTTATAAAACACATTAAACAATAATCTAAATTTAAATAAATGTGTACATGTTTTTCGAATTTTGGAAAGCAGAGGGGATGGTTGTCTAATTATGAGCAAAGTGTTGTACGGAGGGGAAAAATATTGAAAACCTTTGTGTTAAAGATATATGGAATAAATAATAACAACAATCGGAGTAACGTGTTTTTAAACTAGTTTGTAAATAATACGAGGCAATAAACATTTTTATAGTCGTGTTCTTGATAAAAACCGGCGTGAATGGAAATTGAAAGAATAATATGAACTCGAATTAAGACGAATGATAGGATCTGAAGTGTGATAGAAAGCAAAATGAAGAAGATTTACAACACACAGTTTTAATGAAGTTAAATACCTGTAACCAAGACTTCAAGGAACGGGAAGGAACTGGATGTCTCAAGCTAAAAAGTAAACTGACTGGAATATTTAATATTTTGAACGATTTGGGTAATAAATATAGATGCCAGCAAGAATGAAACTGAGAGGGTTTCCCACTGTTAATTATTCCGAAATAAGTATTTATTCTTCGGGAGACGAGGAAATTATTCATCAGTTTCGATATATGAGAAATGAAATTCTCGAAGCCTAGTTTCTAAACATTTAAACTCAGTTTCTACTGGAACATAGTGAGTTTCTGTGAAATGATATCATGGTGAATGTTTAAGGTTACGTTATGCGTATTTATTCTTCTTGCTAATTATAAGATTTTTATGTTATCTGTCTTTAATTTATGGGGAATAATTTTTCGAGTTGCGTACGTTAAAATATTTGGATATTAAAGCGAAATCTGTGCACTGAGAGCAGACTACAGTTTCTTTTTTAATATGACGATTGATATAAAAATTATTTTTATATTTTCAGTTTAACTTTTTGAAAAACTTTAACTCTTTGAGATGTTATCTCAAATCTGAAGTTTAGAAACTGCAAATTTTTTATACATTTTCTTCCTCTTTAAAGATAACAAATGTCATTAAAGGTAACAAATGTCAATCATACCTGGTTGTTTTCTTGAAAGAAATGTTATCATGTTCATTAATAAAATTTAAAATTATATAAGTTAAATTTTGAAAATTTAATAATTTATGAATTAAATAGTGTATAGAAATCCTAGTTAAATTATTGGAGATGTATACCATAAAATGGAAAATTTGGTAACGTATTTCTGTTTTATGAAATAAAAATCTTTTCTGACAGAAAAGCAGCTATAATTTTTTTTAAAATTAGGTGAATTAATTTTTCATTAATAATAAGCTGAGTGAGTCAGCAGTAAAAGATATAAGAATGAAATCATACCTACTCAACTTCAAGAAGTTATATAAAAATGTTTTATAATGTATGGATTCATAAAATATAACAAATGTTTATTTCGTACTTTAATCAGTAAATAATAATCTCCAAGCTCTAATAACATAGGATTTAAAAAAAAATATCAAATGTATTCAGTTAAATGCCGCTGTCAAAAATTTTGCCATGTTTTCATTACGCAAATGTGTAAAACTTAAAGCTTTTGTACTCAGAGGTCTTCTTTGTTTTAAAAGCGATAAAAAGTACCTGCGTGGACATGAATGATAATTCGATATACATATGAGAACTTACTTCTATTTTTCTTCATCAAACTGTCAAGTTATTTCTTTCTTTTCAACAAATGCTCTGCATTAGCCGTGTAGGAATGTTTTATTACTCTATCAATCATTTCTGTCAAATCCTTTCTTAAATTTCTAGATGTGTATGCTGTATTGTTATATTTTATTTAATTCTTCACTGTTGTTGAAAATTAAAGCAGTAAATGCATAAATGTCGAAGTAAAAGACGGTTATGAATGAGGCTGAGCATTTGATATATTCACTCTTATTTTGTTGTTTTAAAAATAAAATGCAGCCCAACTGTTCAACTGTACAAATGCAAAATGGCTGGAGTAAAACCTCCTGCAGTGACTTAAAAGTAACAAAAGTTGTAGTAACTGCTGTTAGTAAACGATAATCAGTTATGACTTTGATGTATACCAGTATAGCTCCTCTGATGTGCTAGAGAAGGTCATGCAAAGATCTATAACTTAAGAGGAGCAGTGTCAAGTTGTTAGAAACAAACAGAAGGATCACATGATCATCAATTAGCTTTATCAAGTAATTCCTTCCAAATGGTATTAGTGCCATTTAAATTAGGAAAGACCTTCCAAATTTAAAGATGTTAGGACCGGTTGAAGAACATTATTTGGTTGTTGTAATCGGGACTATAATAAAGCCTATTCGAATAGTTCTGTGGGCCAAGTTGACAGCCCTGGCAGTCCTCAAGATGGTGTCATCACAGAGATTCGGTCTCTTAAACAAGACTCCAGTTTTTAGCAATTCAGCACGGATGACCGGAGAATCAAAAATGAGTGTAATTGTCAGTTCTGTGTCCAGGCTGTTATCACAGTTCCTGTAGGTTTTCCTAAAGTCTTTGCTAATTTTCAATCCTCTGTGATGGCCAGTTCTAAGTCTGACAATGGTTTTAGTTGTAAGTCAATCTGCATATTATGGAGCTTGTGCTTTATTGGAATTGAAAGTTTCTTCAGTCTGTATTTGACAATGGCAATTGCGTCTGGAAGGATGACATATACATTATTATTATTTTTGAGATTTCGAGCCTATTTTGGCAGTTTATTTGCGTTCTCGTTACCTGTGATGTTGACGTTCGCTGGCAACCGTTGAAAAATGTAGACCTTATTTAACTTCTGAAGCTCGTTTAGGCGAAAGTGGATCTTATTAATGATCTGGAAGCTTCTATCCACTATTTCCTGTAGAGCTGCCTATGAATCACAGAAAACAACGATTCATTTTGCTTGCTCATAAATGGGAAGGAATCTATGCATGTCAAATGCCTCCGCTATTGCCAGAAGCTCGCAAGTGAAATTAGAGACTTGATGAGACCCGTATATTGTCATCCGTAACGTAAATCGTATCGTGAGAGAAACGTAAAGTCCACTGCAGATCTCCTGTACACTTTTTAAACGATATAACCAAACGCGGGAGACCACTACTGCCACTGATATAGAGGATTCTTACGATTATTTCCTTATTGTTAGTAAATCGTATTCAGGGAAAATTTCTACTTGACTGTTAGAATTATATCGACAGAGCATAGCGATCAGAAAGTCTTGGACACTTCCCTCCGTATTTTCAAGGTTACACTTTTCCTTTAAATTTTCCATCCAAATCCTGATACTGTTTCTAGAGTCTCTCCATTGTCCTTTGTGACGGTTTAATTGTTCTATAATTTTTCATTGGTGTGCTGAAAAAAAAGTGTGGTTTTTTTGTAGCTATCATCACTTGAAATAGTACATCATGTGTATAATCAGGTCTTAAATTCAAGCGGAGATTGGCTGAGGTACATCTTAGCTTCTGAGTGGAATTGTAATTCCAGTTGGAGCCCGAAATAAGAGGAGGTCCGATAATTTATTTTTTATTTAACTATTTATAATTAATTTAATGTTTGATTAAATTTCTAGTTTTCCCTTTGCATTTGTTTTAATTTTAATTTAATTATTAGTCCAAATGGACTTTGTTCCTGAAGGACTACTGTTTTCGTTTTGCGATTTTGCGTTGGAAACATTAAAAGTCTGAATCCCTTTTCAAATTGTTGCCACCGAATATTGTAGCTCTGTATTATATTTAAAGAAATTAGGTAATGAAGAATCTGCATAAATGTATGAATATTTCTCCAAATGTGGTAAAACAACAGTACCTAGAGCCATCCAATTTTGAATAACGTACGTTTCCACCCCAATATGCGCATCTGGAAGCCCAAAGTTGGAATTTGAAATTTGTTTTATTATCTATTTCATACTTTGTAAAACTTTAACGAATTTTTGATGAGCAAACTCAAACGATTTAAAAGCGAGCAATGGCAAGCGGGGGACTGTGTATCGGAAATTCTAAAGATAGACTTATTTTAAAATTATTTTCGATATTACTGTTGAACTGAATTTTATGGTTTAAGTGCGAAGAACATGATATTTAATAAATAAAAGTAACACACAAAATGTTAAAAAAAAATCCCCTTTGGACGTAATTTAAAATCTGAAACCTTTCCGATTTTTTTTTTTTTTAATTTTTAGTTATTTCATTTATTTATTGTTTGCTTCCTTTCTAACAGTTTTCCCTGGCTCCGGCAGATCTAATTTTAGAAATTAAGCCCTGATTTCAAATCCAGTTTTCGGTCTTGGCATTTCAGACAATGCCTCCTTTCCATGCATTGAGGGTATAACTAGCCATTTGTAAACTAGTTTGATATAATCATGTCATACACCAAGAAGAGCAGTCGATAAAACAGCTAGCTAAGATTTACTATAATATCTTGTTGGTAGAAACAAATACAATCTTCAATTCTAAGAAGCACTAATTAATTTCATTGCTATGAACATCAACAACAACTAGAAGACTCTGTTTCTAAGCAAATAAAATAAAGGAAGTAAAATATTTAAATACATCTAGAGAGTACCTTTTAATAATTGATTTCGATTTATTAGTAGCAATAATATGTCTGTTAAAATGTGCTATTTTAAGACGCACTCTGTTTTGTGACATTTGTAAGGGAGAAATGGCTCGCCTTAAAGTCGATGAAATAAGTAATAGACTTTAGATAATTGATTATCTTTGGGTTTTTAAAATATGTTAACTTTTTACCCAAAAGTATTCAGTTAGCAGGCCATATAATTATTCTTACAGATAACTACATACATTAATAAAGATTCGAAAAAACTCCTTGCAGCATCTCAGCACTTTTATAATAACAGCACCCAAGGAAATCGCGTATTTCCAATATAGTTCTAGATAGAGTTATTAGGACTTTTTTTGAAGCAGGAGTGAAAAATGAGCAAAGCTCTCGCCAGGATTCGAACCTCGGACGTCTCGAATACGCGCCGAGTGTGCTGACCATTACACCACGAAGGCCTTGCTAAAAAGGTGGGGAAAATGCCTTATTTACTTCCCCTTTTAAAGGGAGACTGGGGATTAGAGGACCCAATCTCCACATCCTGGTAGTGGAGAATCATCATCCACCACCTTTTTTATTTCGGGCGCCACTGTAGAGTCATTAAGATTTTTTTTTTGAAGCAGGACTGATGAAACATGAGCAATGCCCTCGCCAGGACTCGGACCTCTCGAATACGCGCCGAGTGTATTGACCATTACACCACGAAGGCCCTGCTAAAAAGGCGGGAGAAATACCTTATATACCCTTCTGCGGTTTAGTCTTTAATTTTTTATGGTTATTTTAAATTTTAATGTTAGATGTATTTTAAATTAAATCGGTCACTACTAGTGCACCAAATATTTTTAAAATGTTATAAATATGGTATTTAATTCCTAACT
>KK120983.1:133252-186935 GCA_000611955.2 Stegodyphus mimosarum | reverse complement strand
ACTCTCGGATCCGCTCCTCGGTGTGAAGTGTATTAAAATTGGGGCGAAGCTGCACAGTTAATGAGACTGGACCATACTGTGAAATCGGTGGTGATATTTTGATGTCTTGCTCACTTCTACCTGTAGGTAGAAATGGGCAGGCCGTCCTGGAAAACATTACTAGTACTAATTTTAATTTCGTTGTTAAATATCTCGAAGGACACAGCTTCCAGTTCTTTATTGTTTTAGTTTGCAGATTTCTTGTTCTGGCAAAACAGAACGTGCAGCTTACTGATGAAAACATTTGTTGCGAGCCTCGTATGCGAGCGATCCAGTGAAATACGTACACAGATATCCAGCGAGATAAATACATCTTGAATAATTCAGAGTTTTCTCTATTAGAAAGGACTTAAGTCTCTACTTGACGCTAATTTACAATAAAAAATACCCTAGCGATTTTTTTTCCCAGTTTCAGCTGTTTCGTAATTTTTCCTTGTAGTAGTTAACTGGGAGATACATTCTACTGTCACAACAGTCCGCTTACTCTCATTGATCTCAAGCGTAATATTGATGAAATATTTAACGTATCAACGGGTGAGTTTGTTCATTAAATAAAATTGACCCTTAACAGCATCCGCTGTGAAAAGGTGTTTCTCAGGTATATCGAGATTTTTATCTTTTATTTTGCTTTCTTTCTTCCTGTATAAATTACTAACTCACAGTCATGCAATTTTTGACACATACAAAACCTTCCATACTTTCGTAAGCCGGAAGATGGAAGAAGATGTTGACTCAATTCCAAGTTCAGCTACTTATCATATTTATTTCTCGGCACATTGGAATCATTCTTCGTAGACAATATATTTTTTGATTATAAACAATTATAATAATTTCTCATATACACAGGTTAACGCAGGAGAGATCTTTTTAGACAGAGAAGCAGAGCAGCGGGGATATTTTAGCAGTGGCAGAAGCTAGAAAAAGAAGTGACGTAATTAGTAGCTCCACAGAGTATTTATACTAAAGAAGGTGCGATTTTAGAGACAAGCTATGATTGGTTAATATTAATTTTGGTTGCCCTTTTCAGCAGCGTTACATAACTTAGAAAAATCTCGAATTTGGGAGAGCAAAAGAATTTAGGGGAAGAGTACCAAATTTAGAATGTTAATTTTGAAGTCCCCAATTACTTTTTTTAAAGCAGCTATCGTATTTTGTTATATCTTATCACATTTATAAGCAATACGATTTTAAACAGACAACATAATTTCATACCCAAACAGCGCGATTTACTAGTAACCGAATGAATAAAGCACGAAATATATCAAATCGATTTCCATGTGAACTTATGTCTGGTTACATGATTCTTTCCACACTTTATCATATGCATTATGTTAGAATGAAGTAGGTCTCTTATGAAGTTTCTTCACTCAGATAATTTGTCCGAAACAACCGTTGCGAGTTTTGCATAATAATGACTTACTATCTGAAAGTTATTGTATACTCTTGATGCGAAACATTTCGTATTGTTATCTAGTTGCGTTTCTCTTTCAAGATTAATGACTGAATTATACGTTCCCGGAAGCTGTGTTCTAATCAAAACAGTGACCAGTTCTTTTGTTTTATAGGAAGGAAGAACGGCACTTCACCTTGCAGCAGCGAACGGACATGCCTCCGTCGTAAAAGCCTTGTTAGATGCTGGTGCCAAAATCAACGCCTTGGACGCTGTAAGTGTGTTTCTGGGCAAATAAAATGATTATTTTTGTTATTGTTATTTTAATTTAAAAATAGCTTGTTTCTAAATAATTCTTTCCTGCTTTAAGTGTACTCCCAGAGGGCAAGGAGCCGTGCTAAAGAAAAACGATTTATCTTACGTTGAAAGTCATCAATAAATTCATGCCACATGAAATGAAAGTCCACATGTTATGGTTAATGAATCAAAAATACCAAATTGCCTGTTGTGAAAATGTCCGCCCTTTGCATCGGACTACCGCGAGAGACGTGCCCTCCCATACTTATTGCTTAGATTCCTTTTATGATATCAAATGATCGTGGCACAGTACCGTAATATAGCATAGACACTCTGCTATGAAAGTTGTAGGATTTTTGGAAGTGGAAGGGCAGAGATCTGAATTATCTTAAATTTTCCTCATTAGCATGTAACTCAGTTTCGCGTACTACATTTCGTGTGAAGTCAGATATGGAATATTAATAAACGGAAAGAATTTTTCATTTTATCTGATCGATTTTGCCTTTTAAATGTAATACATAGATATACACTGTAAAAAAGAAAGTGGGGACAATTCTTTGTCTTCCGTTCCACTGGGCCGATTGACGAAATTCAAATTACTTTTTTCACGTCTCGAAAGGGCAACTTAGGAATATTAGATTTATATATTTGTATTCTTCAGTCTGCGAATCGCGATCTTCTGTCTGGTATATTTTGGCTTTATAAGTCTTAAACAGGCCGCCCAGCTGGTATAGTGATTAGTGACCTTGACTGCCGTAACGATGGGCCCACTCACCGTTGATTTCCAAAATTTCCCTTTACAGATTTGGGGCTACACAATGAAATCCATTGCACCGTGCTTCCTCGACTGATTTGAATGAATGAAAAGATTTAATCGAATCATATCTACGATAAACTGTACGATAGATAGGCTAGACATTTTATATACCCTTTTCAACTTTTCCATGGCAGTTTGCAATAACAAGAAAAGTAATGAAGTCGGACAAATAGATGCTTCATGTTTTCACTTATGAAAACAAAGAAAAGCGTTTGAGAGTGTGCTCTTCTTTCTTAAGAACTGAAGAAGAAACGTTTCTGCAACGAATTGTGTCTGTAGATGAGAAATGGATATCCAACCTCAATCGTGTATTTTCGCCGCAGTGGTTAGGAGTGAAAGATGCTTCAGAAAGGCCTCTAAAGGCACCTTTGAACTCAAAGTATTGCTTACACTACAGTGGTCTTCTGCTGGTTTAATTTACTGCTCATTCCTTCTACAAGGTGAAACGATAAATTCAGCGTGATATTTTACAGATATGAAGCAAATGTGTTACAAATTGTGCTTAAACAACCAGCATTTGTGAAGAGATATAGCGTCCTGTTACTTCGGGATAACGTTTGATTACAATGGTAGTGTCAACCATACCGCAAATCGGTAACAAAGCTAGGTCTTATCCTCCATACACTCTTGACATTTCCGCAACAGACTACATTTTCTTCTCCATTTGAGCTATTTTTTGTTAAAGAAATGTTTTGCCAGCCATACATCTATTTATCGGGCAATGGAGGAATTCATTTCCAGAGACACTGATTTTTTACAAACGTGGTATAAATTATTTTATCACGCGTTGTCAACAAAACATTGAGGCTGTGGAAGATTATTTTTCTTGAACAGATATCTTTTTCCTTTTTTTATTCTTTTCTGTTTCAGTCATCTTTAAAATCAGACATTTTTTTTTCAATATTCTAATATGTTGAGTACTTATTATTATAATCCTCCCTGAAAAATACTTTTGCACCTTATTAATGTATTCATACATAAGAAGTTTATATTTTTGAAGATAAAAGAATATGTTTTCTAAAGCCCTCGTATCTGGCAGTGTAATCGAGACAATAAAGAATCCACAAAATGCGTAATAATATTTAATATGATCTTAATATTTTTCCGCAACCGCAATCCTAATTGAAAATGTGAATGACTTGTCTCAACAAAGTACATAAAAGCAAAAATAGGATTTCCACTAATGTGTCTTGAAAAGACCACTAAATGATCCGAAAACATTGGCTTTAAGAAATGGAGACAAAGTCTGTGTGCGGTAATGTCTGTCAAAATCTTCCCCACTCCAGTAGAACAATAAATCTTAAACCACCAACTTTTGTGAGGAACTGAAAAGTATTCCATTTCTTTGTGTCCCTCTCGAACTTTAATTAGTATGACTGATTTCCTTCTATTTTTTTTTCTTTTGCAATTCTAGCCACTCTTTGAGAATCTTCTTTACAAAAATGCATTTATACATGCAATACCTTGTAGAAGCTCAAGGAGTCCGAAGATGTACCAGGTTAAAGTGAAAAAATAATGTGGCACAGGAAATTTGGAAAGTAAAAGTAATCTATCAGTGTCGTCCATAATAGATCAAAAATTTGAATTTCACTTAAAGACAATGAGAGTGTAAACAATGAGAACTTTTTCTTCTTTTATGTGATTGACAGATCAGCTCCTTCAATTGGTAATTGGACTTCCCTTCGCTAGCCTTATTTTCAGTTATTGCATGGTGTCAGACGTGCAGTCATTTTCGTCCACTTCCTTTGTTTCCAGGCAGCAATTTTTTCTTGTGATTTATGGCGCAATTTTGACCAAATATTAGTAGTTTGTTGAGTAGGCGTGTTTCTTTTTCATTAATTCTTATTGGCTGTCAACCAGAAGTTATGTCCTGCATTCTTATTATTTGTAAGTATTTTACGTGATAAGTTCAAACAAAATAGAATTTTAAAATGAGATTTATTTTCCTGCCTTTCTAAAATTTGATTTATAAGCGTAAGTAAGTAAAAACACGGCATTTTAAAATTTAAGTTAAGGAAAAAAATGGAATATTTTATAAACTAACTATCGGTCAGCAATGTCTTTATAATACCATGATAATTATAAGGAACTCAAAGCGAAAATTCTTTATGTGAGTAACTGAACGCTTTTGCTTGCATTATTTAAGAAATGTATATACGAAACTGGGTATAGTGGCTCAGATACCTGGCTCTAAGTTCATTCCATTGTACATTCATAACAATGAAAATCTGCAGACAGACAGAAAGGCAGTATGGTACACATGAAATATATCTATTGTATTTTGCCCTCATATGCCTCACGATAGCTGATACAAGCTACATTCCGCGGAACTATTGATAAAAACTATGCTTCCACCCGTAATTTGAAAATTGTGAACTTTTAAAAAAGTGTTTGAGAGGTAACAAACATATTATTCGAAGGAAATACTATTTCACTGAAAGCCAACTGAAGACCTATAAGGTGAAGTATTAATCTTTAAACATAATTTTTTTATTTCATTTTAAAATTCCCGTTCTTTTAAATATTAGAAAGTAAAATAATCTTTAAACTTCCTCATTATAGGGTACATTTTCGTTAAACTTATTGCTTAACAAAATGTTGGATGAATCGCATACAAACGTTTATTTTTGAAAAATTAGACAAATATCTAGGCCTAAATATCTTGGCTGGGCACGTGCAATGAATGAATTTCAGGCTAATGCCTATTCAGAACCCCTTCCTTTTAAATACCTTTTGTTCCACTTTCTCACTTCATTACTGATTATATTTATGACCTATTGTCAGGATATAAGTGCTGCTACTAAATCATCTACAGCTGAAAAGTATTTTCTGTTTAGTATATCGTTACTTGCTATACAAATTGAAATAAATTTGACCTTCAGAATTTCTCTCATTTCAGAAGTGATTTCATATTTACATCCTTGAACTATATCTCCAGAGCTTTCTTAAATCTGTCAGCATACAGCCATTAGTAACCTCTATAAGCTGTTTTGTGAGTTTCTTGAAAACGTGCTTACTTTACTCTGCCCACAAAATTAACTCATAAGAGTTGAAGGCATTCTTTTCATGCGTATAGTTGTGGTACCTCCAGTTAGCAACTAAAAGATCCGTGGCTTGATTTCAGTTTGAGGCCATTACTGACTTTTTTATACTTCCCACTCCGAAAATCTAGCAGTCGCTTCAAACTGCACATACAGCTAAATTTAGTGGTCAGTATTACTTCTTTTTTAATTTGGATTATGACACCTCACGTCAGAGTATCCCTAAGGGAAGCTAGCTTGTATCCATGTTACACATGCAGAAAACTGCGAAAACTCTCATGTAGTAGCTCGTTCGCTGGTATTCGAACTAAAATTGCTTAGCAACTTAACCAGTTGGCTGCTGGTGGGCTTCCAATATTACTTTGTAGTAAGGAAAAAAATATATATTCTTTGAATTGCTACTTGAGATTATTTTTGGTGATTTCCTTCTACGTACCTGAATATGAAGCCATTCCTTTTGAGTAAACCTTTTTTCTTAAAAACTTTCTTTTAAAAAAAGTCAGCAGATGTCTTTTATATTGGACCGCTAACGCTTCATAATTCCATTTGCTTCAATGCAAAGCGCAGTCCTTGGAATAAATAAGTCGTATGTTGTTATCCTTGAAGTATGTTCAAGAATATTTTGTAATGGGAAAACTTGAGAAAAGATTTTAAACAAAAAATAAAGAAATGTTTGAAAAAGCGAAGATAAAACAATGCAGCGGTGTCTACGTTTTGTATCTTAAGAACTTATTTTCGAGAAAGCACAAAAATAGTTATTATATGAATTATATAACAATAGATTTAACTACATTAAGATGTACATTAAGACAATTAAGTACATTAATACATAAGTACATTTATTTAAGTACATTAAGACGAACTGATGATATTCCACGATATTCGGGAAGCAGGTTAGAATACACCAAAAAAAAAATCAATCCCAGTTTCAACAAATATTAGATTCCTTTAAAGATTTAACGATTCTTTTACTCATAATTATTTTATATGCCTATTTTTACAAAAGCTACATATTTCTGGGCGTTATATAGACTTAAAAAAAAGAAAAGAAAAGAAAAACAATGGCGGCACTTGCCTCTTCAACTTTGTGCTACTAGAAAGATGGACAAAATAAGCCGACTGAGAGATGAACAGATGTTCAGTATTACACTCATGTCCATAAATTAAGGATAATTCGGAGTCACGCGGAAATCGAACTCAAAAATAAATATATCACCTGCAAAATCACTACACACATCTTCAAGAATCATATGCAAATTTCAGGAAGTAACCAGATGACACCGATGGTACGTCACAATGACGAGAGTGTAAGAGAGTGATATATAAGGAATACAGGCAAAGAAGTAAAATTGTTCGCAGGCGCTTTATAAGCATTTCAGTGCAATAACCGAATAGTTATGACACAAAGGACGCATTTGGATGATTTTTTACGTGGTAGAATTATCGGCCGTGTGGAATGTGGGCATACCCAACTGGAAGTATCAGACGAAATTGAAATTGCCCAGAGTGTCATCTCCAGACTTTGGCAACGATTCCAAGATGATGGTAATGTGAGTAGACGTTACAGCACAGGTCGCCCCAGAGTTACAACGCCGAATGAGGACCGGTATTTGGCAGTTACTGCCAAAAGAAACAGGCGGAGCACAGCCTCAGACCTGTCTCGTCAGCTCTCTTCAGCCACTGGTACGTCAATTTCAAGGCAGACCGTGTACAGACGCTTGGGGCAGATTGGTCTACATGCTCGTAGACCTGTCAGATGCGTTCCACTTACTGCAACTCACTGTCGCCTGCGGTTAGCCTGGAGTAGAGAGCATGCATTGTGGACACCGCAACAGTGGGCTTGTGTGATGTTTTCCGACGAGTCCAGGTTTACCTTGCAGTCTGATTCTCGCCGGACTTTCATATGGAGAGCTCCAGGTACCCGTTACCACCAAGAAAACATCATTGAACGACACCAGGTGGTGAAGGAGTGCTCGTTTGGGGTGGAATTATTCTGGATTCCAGAACTGAGCTGCATGTTCAGATTGGAACCATGACAAGCCCAATCTGTCGGGACGTCATTCTGGAACAACATGTACGTTTGTTTCGGGGCGCCATGGGCGCACAATTTGTGTTTATGGATGACAACGCCCGTCCTCACCTTGCAAGCATCGTAAGCGAATGCCTTCAATCGGAGGATATCACCAGTATGAACTGGCCAGCATTCTCACCCGACTTGAATCCAGTAGAGCACGTGTGGGACATGCTTGGCCGACGAGTTGCAGCCCGTCAACCTCCTCCTACATGTCTACCGGAACTTCGGAGAGCATTGCGTTTTGAGTGGGGTAATATCCCCCAAGATCAGATCGATAATTTGATACTCAGCATGCCTAGGCGTTGTACGGACTTTATTGCATCGTCTGGGAGACATACAATGTATTAACAATCATACCAACCATATAATATTGGTTTTTTGTAAATAGGTGTTTTTTGTAATTTGCTCCAGGGAAAAAAATCGCTAATTTTTTTAATAATATCAAATATATTGCATCTTTTTTTGCTCTTTACCTTTTGTTTAATAAATAAGCTTTACAAATAAATCAAATTTGTTTTGCTTCTAACTCTTCCTTTGCCTGATTTTGCATTATCCTTAATTTATGGACATGAGTGTACTTACCTAGGCTTCATATGCGGGGGAGGGATGCAGTCTTTCACTTCCACTCGTATCCATAAACATCTTGATACAAAAACGCTTATCGATAGATGTTGATAAAATCAAATGCAGTTTATGCCATTCTTTTCATTTCAGTTTTTTATTCAGTCGAATAACCAATTAATAATGAATGCACATGTTGATTGCTTTCTTTTAAATTAACTGTTTTTCTTTTACTATGTCTCCCTTTATCCTTTATATATTTCTAAATGAAATTGATTCCAAACATCTAAATTAATTTACGGATTTTTTCATAATCGATTGATTTGTTTTGGTCATTACATGTTCAATGTCCTTAAATTTGTGTATCAGAAAGTCCGCCAGTAATAACGTCTTGAAGTTTTCACGAGTTGTAAAACTGACCATTTTCCCTGCATTTGGATTATTCTTTTCAAGGAAGAAATGAACAAAAAGCTGAGCGTTTAAAAACTAATGGACCAAATTTTTAGGAACTGATGGAACAAAATGAAGTAAACTATACGCATTATATACTGCTGTCTTTCCAAAATGGCAATCCGCAGGCCGTATGCAGCCCCTGAAGCAATTTTATACAGCCCGCGAGTACATTTGAATTACGTATTTGTTGCAAATAATGATGCTGCAAAGGTTTCAAGATTTTAGCAATTTTAAGTCCAGGTTTACATTATTATTTTCATAACCATTAAAACGAATGTGAGTAACACACCAGAAAATCTCTAACTGGAGCTAATTAATTTACAGTGTGATATAAATATAATTCAAAGATTTGAAGATACAAATTTTGTTAACTTTAATTTGTGCATCTGACAGAAAAACAAATTAGCTCAGTTGCGAAGTTTTGTACTAAGAATAATCGGTTTCTTTGGGAGTACATTCAAATGTGAACAGCTTTCCACCCCCCCACCCCCGATTGTTGAAAATTAATAAAAACGAACCCGAATGACCGATGACCATCTACAATCCGTGATGGCTAATAATTTCTAGTAATTACTCTCCAAGGCTAGAAACTTTATCAGAAGCGGAATCCATCAAATGTCACGCTGTAGTAAAAAATAAAGAAGTTTTTAATTATTTACGTACAAATACTATATACACATATACTTTTGCTTATGCGTCGAAGTAAAATTTACTTAAATAAGAGAAAGAGAATAGGTTTTCTTTATGTGTTCTCAAGTTTTATTCCACTTCTAAATTTCTCTAAAAACTAACGTTTTTCGAAGTTTTCTTAAAAAGTTTTCATGACTTATTTATGTTTCGGTTTAATTAAGATAAGTCATTTAGTGGTTAATTTAATGTGTTAGAGTTATTTCAAATAAATGCTAGTCTTTGAAGCATAAACAAAGATCTGAAATTGTGATATTTAGCTGTAAATATATCTGAATAACAAAATATGACCAACAAAAACATCTTGCAGGTACCAAATTTCAGATTTCAGATAGAAAATGAATATAAATTTAATTTTATTTCCTTTGCGATATTATTATTATTCTTAGTTGTGTATGTTTTGATAAAAGTGAAGCAAAATTTAAAATTTATTTAAAGCTTATTTTTAATTTGCTAGCAAAAGAAATTCTGTCCCATCAGTTATTTTCAAATCGTGCATTCACCCCTTCAGAAATTTTAGTTGATATACTGCATGGTCGCATGTTAAACATTTAGGCGTTGAAGTTAACTTTCTATTTCCCTATACACCCCTTCTTTCACACCTCAAAGACATACAGCGCTTTCAGTCACAGGTGTATAAGTGGTAGTTTTTTCCCATGTATTGTCATTATTCTTTTTGTTTTCATTTTATTTTTACACGGAAGAGACATTGCATTATGACCACCCTGTTAATAACATGTAGGACCACCTTTAGGCCTCAAAACTACTAGCACCCGGCGTGGCATTGACTCCGCAAGGTGCTGCTACGCAGTCTGGGGTATTTGGTATCAAACGCTCCCCAACTGGCCCTGCAATTCCCGCAAATTGCGAGGGGGTAGCGCGGCAGCTCGAATTTGTTTTTCTAGGTGGGAACCACAAGTGATTTATTGGATTAAAGACAAATTAGAAGAATGGAAGAAAGTTGCATGTTCCGACGAATCACGTTTTCTGATCTATCACATCGTCGGACGTGTGCTAATATGCCGATTTCTGAACGAAACCCTGGCTTCTGAATGCACAGTTGGACGGAGACAAGACGGGGGTATTATGGTGTGGGCAGTGTTTTCACGGAGCACATTAGGACCCATAATCTCCAATGAACAATCTCTGACGTCTGTGCTCTGGGTGAACATCATTGCAGACCAGGTTCACCCATTCATGGCAACAGTATTTCCGGCGGGGGAAGGTGTTTACCCAGCAGGATAATGCACCATACCATAAAGATCGAATTATCAGAGAGTGTTTCGAGGAACATTCCAGTGACTTTCAAGTTATGTCTTGACATCCAAATTCATGTCCAATGCCGATATTTCTTGGCCCATTGCAGACACAGCTGGCGATGACGTGCCGTCAGTCCAGGGACATACTTTGGCCTCCGGCTGCGTAGGCCCATACGTAGCAATGCACGTTGCACAGTGTGTTGAGAAACACTGTCTGGGTCGCAACTGTTGTAGATGGTGATGATTTCAGCTGTTGTAGCTCTTCGGTCACGGCGTACAATCCGTGGCAATCTCCGCTCTCATCTGGAATCAATGCGCCGTCGACGACACTCTGTTGTCCGGCGACTCGTCGTTTCACCATCCATACATCACTTTCGATATGTGGTCACAGCAATTTCAAGTGAACAGCCCACTAAGCGCGCCGTTTCTGATATTGATGTTCCCAGTCGTCGAGCCATAACGATTTGACCTATATCGAAGTCTGATAAATCAGCTGCTTTTCTCACTATGTCACTAATCGCGCTATGTTTGGAAAGACATTGCATAGCCACTTTACATACTCCGACAACAGCGGCGCATGCGCAGGGTTTATTCCTGGGCGAGCCCATTGTTATAGATGGAAGGTGGTCATATTATAATGGCTCTTTAGTGTATATTTATGTATTTTTTTACATGCTGCCGGCACTGGTATAGTTTTTATTACAAATGACGACTTTCAGATCCTATATTTTTAACTCATAGTGCTTCTTGTATTTCTCTCAAAGTATTCAAATAACTTCCGGCTGAGAGACATGGTCTCAGTATCCCCTTTCTTATCATCCCCTCATTTCCAGATTTAATTACGTCATGTGTGCCCATCGACCGTATTTTTTACTGAGCCTCACATATTCTGCTTTGCATCATATTCGTGGTTAAATCATTTAATTCATGTCTTATGCATCTTCATTAGTGACTTAAAAGGAATCGGATGCGAAATAGGAGAACATCATCAGGTTATTTATCTTTGCAATTTCAAAAGACAGCGTGTATGGGAAGAGGGAAGCTCCTTCTAGTGCTTAATTTCTTAACGAGCGAATGTGTATTATGCGATGAAAACTATTAGTTTTGGTGCGTTTTATTACCTTTTAAAGTCTTTTTTGTTAGCTTTGAAATATCCTGTTTATTTATTAAGCAGTTTTCTGCAATTTCTTTAGTACATCATGTTACAATGTATACATCATTGCAGTTGTATAAAATATTTCTTTAGAAATCATATGGCATTCTCTAGGAAATATAGACTTTAGAAAAAGATAACGTCGTATGCTTTGTTACTATCCTGGGTAAAAGTTTACAGTTGGGTGCCTCTTGTTTTTCATGGGCGATTCTTTTTTGACGTCAAGATCGGGGCCAGGAAGGCGCAATTTCAATATGGCCGCTGCACAAAACCAAAATAAGAAGTCAAAGAATTGTACAAACTCGGTGACCATGTACACATCGATGTATTTTCACTTAAAAAAGAATCAGAGAATTGCACAAATCCTTGACTTGTATACTTGTATACATCGATCTATTTTCACTTAAAAAAAATCTAAAGAATGATGACGTCATATAAAGTTAAAACAAAGTTACTCATCGTCAAAATTGAACAAAATTTGTCGCCAATCGAAGAGGCACTCAATTCTACACTAGAGCCTTATCTGAGAAAATAACTTTGCGGCACACCGAAGCCGTGATTTTCTTTCTTTATTATCCTCTTTCTATGAAATTAAATCATTAAAGTGAATTGTATGTAAAATAATTAAATTTCGATGATTTTTAACAAAATGCAATAAAAATAGACATTTTTTAGATATCAAAGTTTTTTTAACCATATAATTCCTAGCAATAAAATTATGAGATGAGCTCAAGAGCATTGTATTAGGGTATTAACTAACGTTTAAAGAACAACAGAAGTAACTGCATAGAACTTCCATGTATAAGAATGATAACATTTTTTTTTGCCAGATTCTTGCTTCGCAATTTGGATTCAAAAATTCGTCACTGTAACGAGCATGATTATATTGCCAAAAATGTTGTGACAGTTGGAAAAAATATTTCTTTACTTTTTAATGTATTCTACTAAAACTATGTAACTTAAAAGATTTTTAAACATGTTTTATTAAAAATGAAACTGTTTCGATGTTGAATATAGTTTTCATCATTATTATTTAAATGCGCTCGAGTTGTATCAATAGTAGTTTATGTTTGAATTCTAAACATTAAAACTTCTCTAAGATGACTAATTACGATTCCAAAAAAATTTGATCTTGCCAACTTGGAAAAAATAACTATCTGTGATGATTAACGACATTATTAAATTATACTATCAGAAATACCGGTCACTTTCAGAAGCGGTCATCTTAAAAATATAATTGCTGTGGCAGGTTTCTGTATTTAAAGTTTCTTAATGTAATAAATGGCACCATATGTAAGATGCACCATACCAGGTTGCAGTTTTATTGTCGCTGAGCTGTAAAAAATGAATAGGTAATTTTTTTCTTTTATTTGGATTAAAGGAGAGAGAAGACGAGGCACCACTCAGCAATAGCGTAGCTGGAAGGGGGTTGGTGAAAGGAGCGGTCTGCTTTTGGCGGCTTATTTTTGGGTGCGGCATTTTTCGCGTGCATCTTCGAGACACGTAAAGAATAACGAGATTCTGAATTGCACACGAAATTAAATTAAGGAGAAAAAAATAGCTTTTACTCGATGTAAAACATTTAAAAAAAATCACCACAAGATTTCAACAGATACATACCCTTGTTACATCATTTTTTATTCCGTCGAAGCTTCTACAAATTACGAATATCAACTAAATACGATTACAGTGGCAATTATGAGAAAAAATGTCTCGTTAAGAAGAAAGTAATTCAGAGTTTTATTTCTGTTATTGCCAGGAAAGCGAAACAGGAACGTGGAAGGGCAGTCCTTTTGAATATTTGCAGGTTATTCTAAAGTGCGATCTCCAGAACAAAGTTCCAAATATTGTACCACAATTGCAAACTTTCCTCGCAATTGCTGTTAGCGCTGCTGGCTATGAGAAAAGTTTTCTAAATAAAAGTCATTTAGATAGTATTGTTGCGTTATACGGGTTCGTGGATTTGAGAGTATCCGATGAAAACACGATGCAGAACAATAAAAATCACAATTTATTTACAAGAATCACTATTTACAGCACAGTTCCAAAATTACCTTTAAAAGCGTCGAAAGTCTACAATAAATACGCTGAAACAATCAGCAACACAGCTTCAGGCTGTAACTGTAAAGGTAGCTTCACGGCAACACTAAACTTATAATAAACACCGTGGAACAATCACCAATACACTGTCAAGCTATACTGTAAAGGTAGCTTCACGGCAAAGCACTATCTCGATCGCTTTCCGTTCACAAAACTCTCGCGTAACTTAGCACTCACAGTAAGCAGCTATTCTCACAACTCTCACAACTCTCACAATGCCGGCTCTCAGAAACGCAAGGGTTTATATAGCTTTTCCTTAGGTTCCATAGGTTTCGAGAAATAGCTCGACAGGAAGTTATTCTAGAAGCTTCCTGATTGGACCATGGGATATCGCTAATTTGGTCGCCAAATGGGCGATAAAGTCGCCAATCTGGCAACCCTACCATACACTATTTTATGGCAACCCTAGTGCTATGCCGGAAAGCTTACATACAGGCGCAACCGCCGAATTTTTCGCAACAGTATTTTGGAACTATATATATTTTACATTAAAAAAATCTTTCTATACTATCTACATTACAGCAACTGGAGCAATCAAATAGACCTCTGCGATGTTACCTAGTGTTTTGAGAGGGAAAAAAAAGCAAGATAATGTTGGAATTAAAATTTTTCTTCAAAAATAAACAAAGAATTTAAATTGATTTTCCATGTATGTCATTTGGACATTTAGTTATTTGTTTGTATATCAAGAGGGGCGGCAAATTTCAGGCACCGCCCCGAGCGGCAAAAGCTCTAGCTAAGCCAGTGCCACTCAGTGAGGCATTTTCTGATTTTTTGACGTGCCGAGACAAACATTTTCTCTATCATTAATTTACATAGCAATGCGAAAATTACTTTAAGTGTATCTTTTTGTTTTTATTATCTTTCTGTACTTGCTTTTCCCTATAGGTTAAATTAATTTGTATTCTAGTAACTTTTAGTTACAGAAATTAAATCTGTTAGCCTCTTTAGATCACCCCGTCCCGCATGTTAGAAAGCTTATTACGAGCTATTACTAAGCGTATCATTGGGACATTTAAGGAGTAATTTTCAATTTAATTCGCAAAGTTACGTTAAGAAAATCAATGAATGATTGAGAATTGCTTCATTATCTTCATGGCGAGAAGAAAAAGTATCATTATTATATCCTTTTTTTTTTCGAAATTGGTAGACAAATTAAAAAACAAATACATGTCTGTAAAGGTCATGAGCTCTAGTTGGTAAAGGAGCCATGTCTTGAGACGTTTTATGGCCATTAAATGTGGGGAGGGATAGAAGCTCTCCGAGATCACCGACTCAATCTTCTTCAGAGCAATTACTTCGAAAATGCAATTCCAATCTCTGAATCGCTGGGGATGAAGAAGATGAGTGATCTGAAATCACATGGAAAAAGAAAATCAAAATTCCTGGCTGCCGGAGGCCTTTTCGTATGGATTAATCAACAGAAATGAAACATCATTAATCTCTTTAATTAATCATCGGATTCCTTTATTAAAAAACAAATCCAGAGCTTGGCTGGTTTCTGTTTCTTTTACTGCAACCGTGTCTGTGGAAGTGGATCAGGTCTTCTGAGGTGTTAATGTTCGACGCTGGTTAATTTTATTATCCATATATCCATTGCGCAGAACGTAGCAAGCTGAGGTTTTTAACAGCTTGTTAAACATGTTGTTTTTAGTCTTTTATCTTCACCCTTAGTTTTTTAATGATTCCCAGAGGTCAAGAGGTCGTCCACCTACAGCCGACATTGTTAAGCACGGCGTGATTAATAGTACGTGACATGCTTTGGGGGGCATCATTAATAGAGCTCTGTGGAGACTGGGAAAATTTTTCAGTTTTAATCTCTTTCCAAGGCTTTAGGTTTTGTTTTGTTAAATACCGAATATGAACTTTAACTCGCAAAAATTTGTGTGATTATCTTTTGAATCCTTTGAATTTTTAAGTAGTTGCGTGGGTAGGTATCGGGGAGATAAATGAGGTGGCGGTATTCGAGGTATAATTCCTTCCCGTTATAATGAATATGGTTTCGTTGATTTTCCATTTTAATGGGCTTAGTGGGCTAAAACATCCAATAACAAATATTTTATGAATTGACTGTACTTTCAACATATTAGGTGAACATTTTTTATATATTTTAGTAACTTTGAAAAGAATTACTCGTTTTGCTAAGCAAAAGAATGCACGCTACAAAAAGCTTTTAACATTATTTTAGCTACAAAACAGCTCGTAATGGTATCAGACTTTGAGAATATATGTAATTATTCATTATCAAATTATTTGTATTACTAAATGACCAAAAGCAACAAAATTAAAAGAGCAGATTGGGGGGGGGGCATTTATTCGAATGCACCGAAGCTTGAGGTTGTGGAATGACTGGTGGATTATTACTGTGTAGAGTGGCAGCAGGTAGCGCGTCTATCTACTTTTATGATTGGTGCATTGGTGAGATTGCGGTAATACTTACTGGATTATTGAACTAAAAAAATATTACAATAACTAGAAGCTGTTTTCAAATATATATAATTCATGGATAGCATAGACAGTTATTGAACTTGTATTATAATTATTATAGTCATTGTAGTGTGAGGAGCCTGCTAACGAAGGTCATTCTAGTCGAGAACTCAAGCATTCCAGGTTTCTCTAGTCGGGAGTTCTGACGCGTTGTCCCGATGGAAAAAAACTTCAAATTGAATTTGCTACTCCTCCTTAAATTTTCAGTAGTATTTTATAAAATACTACTGAAAATTTAAGGAGAATCGGAGGATATATCCTCTGATTCGTTGTATCTGGAATGATATCAGAGGAAAAACCAGATCATTGGTTCGTCAACTCTTTTGAAATCGAGAGGCTTTGACGACAGACACGGTGCAGAACTCTAAAATCTCCTGACACTAGTTGTGAAGTTATATTTCTTACGCTGTCACCTGGAACGAATTATTGCATCTGCGATGTCAGAAACATGTTGCGTGACACATCGTAAAAGCTTGGAAGCAGTGACTTGCGGGGACCGCACAAACGAATTTCTCATCTCTGTGTGGTCCAACAATAAGGTATAACAAAAGACACTAGCCTGGAGAAATGTAAAGAAATTGACTAGTAACAATGATAATAAGTTATAATGGTAACCAAAACGAAGAACAGCAAAAACATTTTTGAGGACAAAAAATCTGTTTGGTGGAGATTTGTCTCCAACAAATTTATCTTATGTCATGCCAAGAATAAGAGCATCTATGGCGGTTAGGTGTATATGTGCTATTCAAAGACAAGGAGAGAAATTAAATATCTTCCAAGACGTTTCATGCAAGTTCGATGGGGTTCAAATCAACTGATTTCAATTATCATTCCATATAAAGCAGTATTTCGGATTCCAAATACTGGCCGATAATGCGACCCTATAAACCATAGACCGCCAGAATTGAACAAAGATATGAGCTCGAGTTGCAGTCACAGTATACCGAGGGAAGACTGGGAAATCAGTGCCTGTACTAACAGCAATCTATGCTTATGCCATCAAACCACCACCTCTGTATGTTGCATTTAGCGGGTTGTCTCTGTCCCTGTTGTGATAGCAAGCTTCAGGCGTTATTTTAGGGAGGACTAGGGACACTAGGGACTGTCGGAAGTCAATCTGTAGATTAAACAACGATTTATTCGTAAAGAGCACAGTGACGTGCAGGTGAAATGATCTCATTACCAGTTAAAGTGGGTCCTTTCGTGTGAATATGCAAGTTCAGCTGCTTTCAGAGGGTGGTATAAATGTCATAACTGGTTTAAGCTAAGCTTCATTACTAGGTAACCAGAACTTGCTAAGCCACAAAAAATGGTTTAGGGGTTTTGGCATAAAGTTCGAAGTTTCCAACTTTATGCCAAATGGTATAAGAGTTGACCAATCAGAGCGAACGAGCGAAACCTATTGATCGGGTAAACATAGCGGGAAATCTGTAGACACATCCCCGCATTCGCAAATTTAGCTTCTCTAATTGGCTACGCCTTAGACCCTGTCTCGCAAGTGTGAACGGAACTTTCACATTTTATGCCTTGTAACTATGCCTCTATAGTATTTATACCACCGTCTGAATGAAGCCTTAGGCGCAGAACACTTATCGCCTTGCAAATAGTTACCCTGTAAATTTATAAGCAGTTTACTTAAATACAGTTCTTTTTGTTGATGCTGCAAGGTCGTAAGCAAGTTGATGTGCAATGATTGATCTGTGCGTTATTTTTGCAATCATTGAAAAAAATTACCCTGAGCCGTTGCAACCCTTGGTTTTCCACTCAGCTGGTCTTCACGACAAAGTTGCTTCACTTTGATTAGAGACGGTAAATGAGGTAACGATTGACATTCATTCAAGACTGGAAATGCTTTCGATTGTCTCTGTCTATTTTCGAGACATCTCATTATCTGACGTCACTTAGATATCTGACGTCACTTGTATTCTACATTTTTCAAACTGTGCTTATTTCGATTTCCCTTACGTCTGTTTCGAAGAGACAGAGGCGTTACAGAAATATTTATACTTGTTGAAAAATAAGGTATGCCGATTTTTGTTTTGCTGGTTAGTTTCCTCGTGCGGGCAATTGTTATGCAAATTTTTTGGCTACATGTTGTTCTTTCTCTGAATATTCTGATCTTCTTGTTCGTTGCAATACTAACTTGCGTCACTTAGGTGATGTCCTCTCCATTTTTCAAAATGTGGCTATTTCGATTCCCCCTCCTGTTTCGAAGGGACAGGCGTTACGGAAATTTTTATACTTATCACTTCTACCTGTTGAAACATACAGGTATGCAGATTTATTTTCTGCTGGTTAGTTTTCTCGTGCGTGCACCTGTTATGAAAATTTTGTTGCTACGTGTTGTTCTTTCGCTGAATATGCTGATCTTCCTCTTCGTTGCATAACTTTTGGACACCAGTGTGGCACTTTAAAATTTTCATAAAGACGTATAAATATGGTAATGAGAGGGATACTTATTTTAAATTTTTGTAATTTTACATTTCGCTTTTTAAATATATATATTTTAAGAATTATTTCGATATTGTAAAATGCATCTTTAAATCAATAAATATTTTTTAATGTGAATCTTTTCTCGTAGTTAAAGAAGCCTAAGCTTACTTTCTTAAAATGCACAAAGAAATTCAGCAATAATATGTGTATTTATTTATTGGTTGTAAATTCACGCGACATCTTTTTCAGAATAGTTAAAGAGGTACACAAGAGGTTTAGAGAATGTAGGCATAAATGCATTTGTAGACCCTCTGTTCTCTTTCTCTTTGTTGCGTATTGATATCTATATATGAGCATCAGTGTAATATTTGTCGAAATTTTTTAGAGAATTTATAAAAATATAGCGAAAATAACGAATAGATAATGACAGAAGGGAAGAGGAATCTTTTGGAATTCACTGGATCACTTAAGAGCTACAATCATTTGACAAAATATCACATTTTGAGTGAAAAGCGTTTGAATCCGAATTCAAGCAAAGAAACTTGAGTCAGTCAGACGGGTCAGCTTGGGTCAGAAATAAATTTTTTTTTTATGCCTAATTACAAGATTTCTAGCTTCTGATCCTACAGTTTCACTTATCTATGGCGTTTACAGGATCATCACGTTATGCCACTAATCATAACACGATGCTATCATCACTGTGCTAGAAGGTTTTCTAATTAATTAATTAACTACATGAAAATTAATTTTATGTAATTTATAAATCTTATATTTATTTTATTTAATTTTGTTATTTATTACTTATTATTTTATTTCTTTAACTTTGCTTTTTTCTTCTCTGATGAGTTTCTAAAGGGCTGTAGCACATCTAATTTTTAAAATTAGTTCTTCTAGTATAGTAGTTAGCATATCAATCCAGTTTATTAAACCTCGGATTCAAAGATTCTAAGAAAATTTATTCTAAGAAATTCTAAGATTCTAACAATTTTTTTTCTAAGAAAGCTTCTAAAGAAAATTTATTGTAGTATCAACGAAAGAACACAATAAATTTTCTTAGAATTCCTCCCTTCCAGAAGTTGTAATGCCTATATATTATTTTAAAACATGAAAAGAGAAAACTGAAAGATTAAAAAAAGAAGGTACTTTCTGATTATCTACATCCCCATCCATAAAGTCACTGATTTTTTTCGCCAAGCTGATACGCGGAAGCCAGTAGTCATTTTCAAAATGGCGATGCATTAAGAATTCTGTAGAAGAGCAATCAGTCAATAAAATTTCAGAAGCAAGACATATCTACAATAAAACACTTACTTTTCTCAAGACATTATTATGCAGTTTTTTTCGCTGCCCTTCCAAGGTACACAGCGATCTGTTTTCGCTTAAAATAACATCAAAGACTATAAATGTTATAAATACTAAATGTATAAGCTTGGCTTTCCCACGCTGTTGTTCTCTCCATGTACACAAAGATCTGTTTTCGGTTTAAAAACATCACTGCACAAATTCAACATCCTGCGTTCTAACACTTTGCTTGCAATGTTTCGCGCTGCATTTCATAAAACTTGATTGTTAAAAAAGTACAGCTTCATAGAATGCAATACAAATTTTTGCATTCTCTGTAGCTGGTCAAAGCACCATATTTCTAAAGAAATGCAACGCTTTCTTTTCATCAGCGGGCAAACTCTACAGTCGCGTTGCGATTCTTTACCCTCCCCCCCCCAAAAGTATTCAATACAAAAACAAACAGTTCGGAAAATAACCGCCAAACTTGGAGAGCTATAACACTTCGGTGGTGGTGGCTGTACGTTGCCACATAAAAGCATTTTGATAACATCATGGATTTTGTCATGCAGTTTGCATGATAATCGCGGCATACAGCGGAGCTAGGTACGTGGGTTGCCACATAACTCTTTTGGTGACATAATGTTTTCCTTTGTAAATACTTTTAGGAAGGGGGACGCATAATCGGCAAGAAACAAAATTAAATCACTTCTGTCTTATAAAATATTATATGCCAGTAAAAACGATATGAATGTCAAACTAGTCTCCTCTGCAAGCATAACGAATTATTTAAACCAGGATCTATTATATACGATAGTATTGCGAATGTTTCTACAGAGATTTCTTGCAGGTCGCTGAAAAAAAAAGAACAAAAGTCCTTATTGACCTTAAATAAGGGCAGCATTGGTAGCAGGGGAAGGAAATGAACGGGGAAAGACATTAGTGGGATTTAGTGCTTGTCGCTTCGTGATTAATTCTCACTTTATGTGGCCCTGAAGAATAGTGGCGAGTCTTCTTACTGACTGAGAGATAAAGGTTGAAAAATATCGTTTGATAACACTGGAGGAAAATTCTGTCCGTAGGTCATGGTATTTTATAGAGACGTGAAATTCTCTCCCCTCCCCCGTTTTCTCTCTTCCTCCTTGTTTTGCTCTAGAATAAGATAAAACTAGCGCTTACATCTGGGCGGAGTTGTCGTTTGTCCGCTTCTAAAAAGCGTGTCTTTGTTCCAAGAACATACTTGGCATTGTTTGTATAGAGTAATGAGAACTTGTTTCTTCATTTTGTTCTGAAAAATATTCGACGGATGTGTTTTTGGATTATACCTTGGATGGTAAAGGAAAATTATACTTGTAAATAGTTCGGTCTTAATATTAACTCTCTCCACGTCAAGAAAAGAATATTTTTTAAAACGTTCTTTTCGTGCTTTGTCATCTTCAAGCCAGACTGACTGCTCCTCCTCAAGCTTTACATTTAATAGTGGGCGTTGCAGATTTATGGGAACAGCTTTAGAAATAGCACTGTTTGAGAAAAAGGTTAAAAAGTTTGACAGCGATGCTTGTGTTATTTCATCGCATACATTGAGATGTATAAAACTAAGTAATGTTAAATAATAATCAGATTTTCAAGAAAGCCTTATTGAGAGCAGAAAAGTGTAAAACCATATCTGATGATTTCACATTTACCTTCGAAAATACAAGTTTTCCAGTATAACAAAATTAACTACCTAAAAATTGTATTATTGCTTTAAAATTTTTTCGAATTTTTTATCTGTAAAAAGGATATTGGTAGGGTGTTTGCTCTATGAAACAGTTGTCAGCACGCTGTTTGACGTGGAATATGGAAATACCCTGCTCGAAAACCTTACTGAACCATAATTGAAACTGCAGAATAAACCAAAATTCATGTTTTGGTTTATTAGAGGAAATAGGGCCACTGATGCTCTGACAGAGCCGTGATACTCTAAAATCTCAAGTAACAACCACGCATAGTATAAATCCAGTGGATATTTACGCTTGCTTAATTTTACCAGTGACAGGGGGCCGTCGAGTATCTCTTGGAAGTATCCATTACATTTTGTTTGATAGTACATCATCGCATAAAGTTTTCAGTTTCAACCTTATAAGAATGTTTACTAAAGTCATAAACTTTTTAAATGGGGATATGGTTTGTCGCTGATCATTCCTGAGAAATAACTTTAAATGTTTAACGTGGAAACGGGGGGAAAATCTTTTTTTTTTTTTTTTCTCAGAGAAAAGGAAAAAAGACTCGGAAGGAGTCCAGTGTACACTGATCAAACAATGAAATTTTTTAATTTTTTTTTATTCCAAAGGGGCAGTTTGCTCAGAAGGACTATTAATTTCGTTTTGGCATTTTGCATCAATTCAGTAAAAGTTGTGATCTTTTTCAACAATTTGAAAATTTCACTTTTCAAAATGTTGCCACTGAATATTTTCGCCCCGTATTATATTTAAAGAAATTAAATAGTGAAGAATCTGCATAAATGTATCTATGTTTCTCGCAATGCGATAAAACAACGGTACCTAGAGACATCCAATTTTGAATATTGTACTTTTCCACCCGAATATGGGCATCTGGAAGCCCAAATTTGAAATTTGGAATTTGTTTTATTATCGATTTCATATTTTGTAAAACTTTAACGAATTTTTGATGAACAAATTCAAGAATTTCAAAGCGAGCAATGGCAACGTTGTACAGAAAAAACATTTTTATCTCCAGCACGTGAGACCGTGTATCGGAAATTCTAAAGATATGTTCATTTTAAAATTATTTTGGGATATTGCTGTTGAACTAAATTTTATGGTTTAAGTGCGAAGAACATGATATTTAATAAATAAAGGTAACACACAAAATGTTGAAAAAACGCCCCTTTGGAAGTAATTTAAAGTCTGAAACCATTCAGTTTTTTGTTTTTGTTTGTTTGTTTGTTTCAATTAAATCTTGAAATTAATTTTTAACCCTTCTTTATTGACCCGTTTTTGTGAAATTTTTCACACAAAATTTCATAGTCATTTTCCCAGTATTTGAGATGACAATACAATATTTTACGAATTTTACAAAATTTAATATGTACTACGTATCTTTTATTTTATTTTGAAACTGTCTTGTATAATCCTATATAAGGATCAAACTAATCATTATACGGAACTTTGATCTTAATACCATCGGGCAGATCGCTAAATGATCTTCCGAATAAAGGGCCGCCCAGATGGGAAAGTGATTAGTGATTTTGACTGCCGTAGGGGAGGTCCGGACTTGAATCCCGGAGAAGGTATGGATGTAAATTATCTGTCCCTTCATGGGAGGAAACGGTGGCACACTTGTGAAGTGCTTCATAAGAAAGTGACCACCGCTTCTGGCCTTAGTAGTGGCCAAACGCCTATAATGTCTAGTGCCCGCCATTGGGGGGAGGGGGAATTTTCCAAATAATGTTTGTTCAGAACTAATTTGCCCAGTTATAGCATTTTCCAGAAATCTTTCGATTATTTTAGCTACTGTGAAATTTCGAGGTTTCGATTTCTTGAGCAATTTTGCAATTACCAAAAGTGATGGGTTGAGTTATGTTTAAATGCACTGAAAAGTAAACGAATAATTTTTTTATCTATGATAATATTCTTGGTCATATGTGACTAAAAATAAAATGGGCAGAGCATATAGAAATTGTATTAGGAATATTAATAGAATTTCAAGGAATACAAGTGGTTGTTGAAAAAAGACATATAAAGTTCAATTCACGTAAGTTTCTCTTTGTCAACCTTAATACTAAATCTGTTATTTTTAGCAATTCTATAATTTTATTTGTTAGACGCATATAATCAAAAGTATTATGACAGTTTTTTTTTTCGTTAGACTGCACGTAAACAAGAATTGTATAGTTTATTAATTGCATAATGAACGATAGGTATAATAATGTGAGCATATAATTATTAATACTTTGCATTTAAAGTGCTGCTAATGTAGGCAACATGAAGTATTAATTAGATGAGTATTAAAAATGAGCTTATTCATGATGGGAAGCATATCCTTTTCGTTTTAATATATTCGTGACAAAATTAAGCATTACAAATTTATTAATAAATTAAAATTTATTAAAAGTAATGAATTTTCTGTCATTGATTAATGTATTTTACAACCTGCATAAGTATTTATATGCGTATGATTAAAACGCGCTAGACATAAATTACAGTGCACCTAAATACGTTTACTAAAAACGCATATTATATATATTTATTATTCGAACTGGCTGAAATAATTGTGGTATATTAAAAACAAAAAGCTGAGAATATTCACCAAAATGGATCTAGGATTTCAAGGCTACATAACCTGTCATTTGAAAGGTTATAAATGCCATTTCCAGGGCCACTGAAATGGACAAATTGCTACTGCGTACATTACTGCTAATTGACCATGAGAGCTGCGCCTGTAATAACAGGGAAAATGAAAATCGTAAATAACTTTTATTCCTGTATAAAATTAATTTTTGTTTTGTTTCTTAATCCTCTTTATTTTATTAGGTAGCTAATCTAGGCCAACATGCATTTTTTAGAACATAAGCTTGTTTGTTAAGGACATTGTCATCAAAACATCTGTTACTGGTCCTTGAACAACGTTGCCATCAGAGGAAGTGTAATTAGATAAATAATTTTTATAATGTAAATAATTTTGTTTTTCACACTTGAAAGAACTGTAGGTTTCACTTCGTGAGAAAATTATGTTCGATCATAAAATAGATAACTGTTGCCAATTCGTACAATGTGAGGTATTTTATTTACTTTGTATGTTAAAACGGCAAATCGCTTATATATTAACTAAGTGGGCCATACTTTGAATACTATTGGTTGGGAAAACGGTTAATCAAGTAAGCTTGCATAATCGACTGCTTCATTCCTTACGTTCCACTAGAAGCTTGTATACTGGCCATTATAAGCTGGTGTGTTCTAGAAGCACTGTTACAGACAGGGGTTTTCTGGTCAACAACAGCATTTAATACAAGATTCAGAATTAGTGACTTGTTTTCAGTACAGTGGCATAAAATGGGAATAGAGCTGATAAATTTAAAACAGGTATAATGATCCTTTAAACCTAGTCGTTTAATCTTTCGTTTGTAAAAGCATTAGGCGACAAACAGATTTATGGAATGTTTCGCATAATGATCATAAAAATTTTAAAAGGAGTTGAAGAAAATGGTGTGTAATGGATTAAAAAATAATCAATTTATAGCATATTATAGTATTTTTCACTTGCGACTGAAATCAGCTAAAAAAAAATAATAAATTTTAAATTTATTGCAAATTATCTGAGAAGAGTAGGGTCAAAGAATTAAGAATATTTTAGTATTTATTGGTGACAATAAATTTTTTTAAGTTTTATGTCTTAATTTGATAAGAAGAAGCGCTTTATATTGTATACTTTTCCTGTAAAATTTCTAATTCTCTTGTCTGTACGTATCATCTGCATTAAAAAGAAAAACTGATGCTATTAATAAAAGTATATATACTACAATATTCTATATTTTCTCTCTTTTAATTCTAATTAAAATGCAAAGCTTGATTTTATTGGATAGCCTTTAAACCACTAGGAATGGCATTTTTATTTAAAAAGAGAAGCGAAATATTTATATATTTTTTTTACTTAGTTTATACTTAAATTTCAGTTAGTAAAATAGGATGTCTTTACAATTTCCATTTTGTAAATAAGTAAATATTTTTTGTGATAAAAAAATTTGATTTAAATTTTTTATTGTCTTTCACGTTTCATATGACAAAGGAAACATTCGGTTATGAAGCTGTTCAAACCTTAATTTGGAATTTGAAGATTCTGTTTGAAAGTTTTTCCTACATAAATGTAATACTCGTAACAATAACTAATAATTTTTGTTTAAAATTGTGTTGATTATTTTCATTAAAATTGATTAAAATTGTGTTGATATTGTCTTTTTCTTAAAAAAATTTTCCTATTTTATTTTTAGTGTTGCAATTATATAAATCTCTTTTTGTTGCAGTTTAGCGACTAAATTCACTAATAACGTGTATACTCAGTTACAATTCGTTAAAAGTTACATACATTATTACATTATTACACAAAAAGCAAGCGTTTTGTATAGCAGCGAAACACAAATTGCACTATTCCATCTGCCCTAACTTCCGGTCCTTCACGCGAGAAAATAGGACGCGTGTACCAGCTGTTTGGGACGTTCTGCTTTACCTAACCTTCGCCTTTTATCCTCTCAAAAATAAGGGTTTTGCACAGGTATTCTCTCATGCGAAAGTTAGCATCCGGTAACGGGTGATATAGCTGGCTCCTCTCCCGTCATTTTTATTCCAGAATGAAATTGATGTATAGAAAGAATAATTCTAATAACAAATAAATTTACTTTTAATTTTGAATTCATTTATTAACTGACGTTTCTACATTTGAGGAAAAAAAAAAAAAAAAAGAATTAAGGTGGGCAACATCTTTGTAAAAAAGAAGAGTATTTTTTCTCATAAAAAAGAATTGTTTTAGTGGAATGTAAGTAAAGAATATTTCTGCTCGTTATACGATTGTATTTTTATTTTTATTAAGAATAGAAGAGAAGCTAACCTTTTCTTGCCGAATAACAATTTCCGTTAGCTATCAACTCACAGTGGAAATACGTGATACTATTGGAAAACAAGATATCAAACTACTTTGGTAATAAGGGCCAATAAGTTGTGCATTTTTTATCTATATCTTCTGATTATTTTATTTTCTGGTTTCTTTAAATCAACCTGAAAACATTTGGTTAACAAGATAACAACATTTTTCTCTCTTCTAACATATCAAGAAGAGCATACTAAATCTGAGTAACATAATAATTTGACAACTGATTAACTTCAAAATATTATTATTAGCAGTTTTGTAATTATTATCGCCATTTGTTGAAGTCATTAAAATCTGCATCATCATCCCACCTTTAAAAAGTTGACGTAACGTATTTTTCTGATTAAAAAAGTGTAATATATAAAAGTGAACTAAAGTTTTTGACTTTATATTTTAGTTATTGCATTTTTTGTTGTTACCTAATAAATTATTTGTCCCGCCTTCTTAGCATGCCTTCGTGGTGTAGTGGTCAGCACGCTCGGTGCGTATTCGAGAGGTCCGTGGTTCGAGTCGCGGCGAGGGCATTGTTCATTTTTCATCTCTCCTGCTTCGAAATAACCTAATGTCTCTACAACCTAAATATCTCTCTCCTCTTGTAAGTAAAACAATTTCACTATTAAGGCATCTCTGTTCCTTCTAGATGACTATAAAGTTTTTAAAGAAGGCTTCCAAATTCACACTCATTATTTGGTACTTACATATTATAGTAAAACCATCTTAGTGAAAGTTACCAAATTTTCAGAACGCTTCAGCGAATTTCAGTATAGCAGCCATGTGCATAGCAATTGTTTAGTTTTAAGAACAACACGGCCATTTTCGTTTGCATTCTTTTCATTATAAGTCTAACGGCTTATGCGTTGGTTAATCATAATATAATTTGCTTTAAGCTCATTTTAATTGTGTACTTGTGGAATTTGCCTGTGACAGAAGAAACTGTGGTAAAATTTTTACAGAAATACATATTTTTCCACAATATCACTAAACAGAACAAAAACTTTGAATTTAAAGCGATGGCAACGGAATTGCCATTAAAATGGAGGGGGGGCATATGTAAGTAAGGGGTTTATTGGCTGATTTTCGGGATAAACTGAAACATAAAATAGGCCTGGAATGTATAATTTTTTTCTTCATTATAAGTCATTATTCTTGTCTTCTGTGCAAAATCACCAAATTTCGCCAAGGTGGTTGAGCTAATACATAAGTATTAGCCAGAATTTAGCCAGAATTTTAATGAAAATTCTGAAGATTTAGAATTATGGACAGCTTTTCAGATGTGGTAAAACAATCCAGTCCATTTCTGGCTATGACCATTTCTAATCTTCATAAGAGTGTAAGCAGCTTCACATGATATTCAATGAACTATGTAATATATCATGTCATCGTGTCATAAAACCATAGAATAAACTCCACCATTACTTCTGTAGTAACTGGAAGCAACTACTTGAAAAATCAACATTTACATTTTTGTCAAAGGTTATGTATGCAAGCTACTTATCGAAGGTTAATCGTCCAGCAGCCTACAGCTGCCCTTCGTTGGGGAGCACAGAAAAAGGTGAAGAACAGCAACAAAAACTGATCTTAATTTCAAGATCCTAGCTGCCGCGAATGATTTGTAGAATGGACGTGTATAGGGATTGCGTGACGAAATTCATTCTCTGTTTCTTTTCAGGCTGGTTACAGTCCTCTCCACCAGGCGGCAACCGAAGGTCACGAAGAAGTGGTGAAGCTTCTGCTCAAGAATGGATGTCATGTCGATACTCAGGATGAACTGGTTCGTAATCGTTTTTGATATCTAAATGCATAGTCGCTCATTTCAAAAGCAAAATGTTTTTTTTTTAAAGCAACATTTTGTAAGATACCTTCCAGGCAAGCACCATGGCCATTAATAGTGAGATACAACTTGCCAAGGGATAACTTTTTTAACCTTGTTTTGAATAGACGAAGAATGCAACGAGAATGTAATTTTGTACTAAGATAAATAAACTTAGGTTGTAATTTATTTTATCAGCTTCGAAATGCCGTGATATGGGCTGTGTGCGTGCTCATTTTGTGGTTACTTTCTCGTACTTTTATTCCCAGTTTTAGGTTTAATTTTAAATTACGCTATTGTTTATAAGAAACTTTTTCCTTTTCGAAGTCAATGGAAAGAAATGAGCTTTTTCAAATTTTTGCATAATTTTAAATGTGAAGTTGAAATTTACTCACTAAATGCGTACTAAGTTACTAAATAAAGTTGGTAAATGCTATCAATGATCTTTGCCCTAAATTCAGTCACGATTTTTAAAGCCGGTGTTTTTGCATTTTAAGCCCAAACAATTCTGATGATTTCTGATAATCATTATCTGATCATTTTCTATGAAAAATTAAAATAATTCCAATTAGATTTCACCTTTTAAGTTCAGCATTTTACTGCTGTTAAGACAGATACGTTTGTTTTAGTACATTAATTAAGCTATAGCAAGCAGTTCAGCAAATAATATTTTATATTTTAAAGGTAAGAAAGAAATATATGATCTCTTTGACCTGAATTTAAGTAATATTTGAAAATAATAAAAGAATTGCAAACAATAATTTTTAATTATATACGCAATGCAAACACGAGTGTAATCCTTTAATATAAACTCTGCTATTAATATAAACTATGTTGGACTACCTCCAGCAACGAGGGTGCCCTCCGGTGAGTAGCCGGAGAAAGACTTATGTAAAAGCCAAGCGATGAACCTGTTAAGTTGTATCAGACTCTTGCTCTGTAATATTTTAAAAATTAAATGTGATGTTCGTGCGTAACTTAAACCTGTTAATAAATTATTGTTACACTGTAAAGGACTCTTTTATGACCCCATCCAACACGACCCCCCTTACACGAATTATCTTTAAGCTGTCTGAAAAATTCGTCGTAAATTAATATAAGCCCATTTGTAGTGAATCAAAAAGGTAAAACAACCTGATTTTAATAAAATGAAACTAAATATGTGAGTCATAGAAAGAGACAGAAACATGTTAGTTTCACTATACCGATGCATGCGATATATTATACATGTTAAATTGCAGTAAAATTCATAACCAAAAGTGACGTTATTTAAGTATTAGCAGCAAAGATACTGCTTAATACGCCGGAGAAAGTACAACATTCGATCTTAAAACATTCTTCGAATATAGAGATCTATAACAACTACGCATCGTTATCAAATATTAATAATAAAATAAGTTTAATCTTAAAGCATAACAGTATTAACGTAATTGTTTTATCAGTAATTTCATAGGCATTCAAAAAATTTTCTACATTTTCGAAAAGTTTTTAAAAAATTAATTGTTATTTTGGAAAGTGATATTAAAATTAAACAGAACAATGGTGTTTTATTAATAAATCTTGATTATGCATAAACCTTTTAAGAATTCTATTTGTGAAATTTCATAAAAGTGCAGAGACGAAACCTATGATTTTTTTTTCCTTGTTTAAAAGCTATTCTTTATTCCTTTGGATCCGTAAAACAGGATAAATACATTTCATAACTGGAACTTTTTTCGTGGAAATGCATTTCAAAAATTAAAATTTTCCGTAGTTTTGTCTGAAGTGTCACGCAATCAAAGTTTTTATAAATGATAGCTATCTTATTTGATTTATTTCTTAAACAGGAACCAAGAAACGACCAGCTGTTTAAGAATGATTTAGTTGCGAAATCTTTTTTTAAACGTCATTTGTGTCTGTTTATTTATTTTTTAAATTTTTTTTCATCTTTGAGGTGTTTAAGGAGCAGTTAATTTACAATCGCAACACTTTCCATTGAGAATTGTTCTACACGAAAGACTGGTAAGAAGAATAAAATGTGTGTATTTATTTTTCAGTTTCTTCCGCTTCGCGTGGCAACACTCGATAATGGTGTCAATTAGAGTGAAGAAAGTTTACGCTTGAGTTCTTCCCGCAGCTCTTCATTTTCCTGTATTTAGCGTAATGAGGGGTGTCGAGACTATAGAGCTTCTAAAGGACAATGAATTTCAGTATCAACACTATTCTATATTTAAAATTTGAAAATGGTTCAAAATTTTTTTTAATTCTCAAGGAGTGTTTGTGAAAAATATTGGGCGTTTGAAGTGAAGTACTTCTTGTTTTCAAAACAGAGTCTTGAGAACTTACTTTTAATTTGTGCATTTCATGTTTACATCTTATTTACAAGTACTTTCATTTCTCCTTGCTTTAGAACAGATAAGAAGTAGCCCTTATTTTTATTTACTATCCCACTCAATTGTAATAAAAATAAATCAAACGCTTGAAGAAACTGAGAAGAATTGTAAACAGTTTTATCTAGAAATATTTATGCCAAAGGACAGGGGAAATTACGGAACAGCAGTCTAAGAACAGAAAATAAAATTACGGGAGATTGGTAGAATAATAACAATTTTAGAATTTTAATTTTAGCCAAGCGGAAAATGTTTGTTTTCGTAGAATGGCAGTATGATAAATTCGTTTTTTTCCCCCATTTCTTTTAAAAATCTTTTCAAAATATTACTTGAAAACTAATTTGCGCTATTAAGGGGGGGAGATGAAAAGAAAAAGCGCAAGAGCAAGATTAGAGATTTTTATTAGGAAAAGTATTAGTATTAAAAACGAAAACTCAAGAGAATTCAGTGAACGAACTTTGAAATATGTATATTATCGCTTTATGATTTTATAGTTTTGGTTTTAAAATAAAAATAGAAAAAGGGAAAAAACTTACAATCTGGAAACGCAAATAATGACTTTTATAGTAAACTTTTTTACCGGAAAAGAGTTTATCATAAAAAGTTTAGAAAATATACGTGATATATATGAAAAACCATACATTTAATCGTATTTAGTTTTTCGTCTTAAATAACATGTATTACTACTTATACTTGGAAATAAGTCTTTGCTGTTGATAAGACTAAAACTGAAGTTAAAAATATTTTCGGTTTATATTATATACATATATTCTTTTGAAAGTAAAACAGAGTAAAAAGAAAAATTCAAAATATCAAAAAATTTTATTGTTATTTAAATAACATTACAAATAGAAAACTTATAATCTATATATTACTACAAAATTTCTCAGTAACCATTTGTTTTATTCTGAGTGCAAATGATAACGCACACAAAAAAAGAATAGACAGAAAAGTTTGCTGTAGACCAATTATAAGGTGTTCGAAATCTATTTTATTTATGATAGTTGTGGTATAAAGTGATATTAGTCGCAATTAGTGTCGTGAGGTCCATGCAAAAAGATTTTTAAATTAGTTAATTTATGGTGTATTAAGCAACGTCTTTTTACTTTCTTGTAGGAAGTAAAATGGAAGTATTGTAATTGCGAAAAATTTCGGGTATCATATTTCAACAAAAATATCCATTTTGACGGATACCGAATACAATTTAATGAGATTTCTGCGTGACATTTGTACGTAAGGACAGAATAAAGTACTCTTTTCCCCCAAAAAAATTATAAAACTCATTTAAAATAGATTCTGAAGAGAATTTTTCGTTGTGTCTGCGCGTACGTATGTATATCGCATAACTCAAAAACAAGTAGCCTCAGAACGTTGAAATTTCGTATATAGGACTGCTATAACATGTAGATGTCTACCTCCTATTTTGGTTGCAATCGGCCGCACCAGAAAAGTATATAAATATATGTATATATATATATACCCACTCTGTTACTCGGCTCAATGATCTCATTCTTATATGTTTGTAAATTGTGCTTTTGTTGCTTTAAAAATGATTGAATTGTGTTGTTCTTATCTTCCAGTTAAGGTTTTTATGCCTTTAGTAAATCTACATGTAATATTTGTAGAATTATCAACAATTTAAAAGTTTTTTAAGTGTGACTAAGCCTAATTATTATTATTAATCTAGCAGACACATTTGTTTACATTTAAAACTTACCAAAATAGTGGATTTGTTGCCAGTCTAGAGAAACTCAGCTTCGCAACAACAAAGATAACGCCTTCTTTTATTATTGCGAATTAAATCATGCTTAATCAATTCTGGAATTTATTCGAGGAAATAAGTGTTTAAAATTTACTTCTTAATTTTTAATATAGATATTTTGAGTTTTTATGTATTTTTGCTTTGTCGCTGAGTGAGAACTGAATTAATAGAATGAAAAGTACTGAATCGTCTGTAAACTGTTTCTTTCTTTCTTTTCTTTTCGTTTTTTGTTTGTTTAATTTCTTTTATATATCGTTTTGGATTTATTATAGTATTTGAATAGAACATTTGGCAACGATTAGGTAATTCTTCAGGTCATAGAATTTTTATGCATTCTGAGTTATAAAATGAATGAGATATAACACTGTTAAGTGAACCTAGCGCCAGAGTGTCGCTATGGTAAAAAAATGTAGTGAATTTTAAAGAGTGCATTTATTCCATTGTGGTTTATGCACTATGGACGAAGGAAATTTAATTCAATCCAATAAATTTAAGTGAAATGCAAGAAAAAATGCATATAATTTAATATTCTGTACAAGGAAGTCATGAGTGTACACATCATATTTTTTATATTATGAAAGGCAAATGAAGGAATGATAGAGCATCTGTTTTATCGCGGACATGATTAACATATACTTAAAACAACTTCAAGACACAGAAAATATTCAGCTTTATTGGGACAAGTCTTTCTTGTAAACTTTATCGTCTTTTTCAGTGAGGCCTCTGAAACTTCATTTTTCGCAAAATTTACGTTAACTAGAAAGATAATTATTTATTAATAGTAAATTAAATTATATAATGTAAAATTCTGGAACTTTTTAAGTTACAATTTTTTTTTATGCTGCTTTTTATACAGAGTCCACATTCTATATTCCACACATGATGGCTATTGGTTCGATGCCACATGATATATACTTCCGTTTAATGAATACAAATCTTTTATTTTCGCAAATCTTCACAACCTTCACAATAAGTAACTCTGCATGAGGAGTCAGCCGCACTTTGGCATACACACGTTAAATAATCATTCTGTTCTCGTTACTGACCAACAATTTTTGCCATTTTATTCTTTATCACTGTAAGACTATGTACTCATTGCAGCTTCAGTTTGACTCAAGCTGCTTGCACCACAAATAATTTTCTCTACATTGCTAAATGAATACCAAATGTTACGAACAGTTAAACTTTACACATAATGCAACTATTTTGCGATTGGTTGTATGTTATATGTCTGTATTCTCTTGCCAGTGTCATACTGAAAATAATTCGAGAATCGGAAATTCAGAGTAAATATGTTCATATCCCAGCTTGAACTGATGCCCATATTCCAACGAAAACTGGAAAATGCAAGTTAAAAGAATCATTTCGGATTTCTGTTTTTCCTCCTCGTATTATGCATTCCCCCTACATTTGTTTAGATCATGTAACTTTTCATTTAAATGCTTTCAGTTGGTTCAAATAAACCGATTTTATTACTTTTAAGTAAAACGATAAATTCTAAGTTGATATTCTGTGCACACATCATGTTCTGGTTACACATGTATAATACATGGCAGTGTGAAAATGCAGCTGATCTGTGAGGCGAAATGTATAATCTATTAATAAAAAGCGAAAAGAAAGTAGGATTTGATCTTAAATATCTGTTTTCAAAGTTAAGTACCTGTTCCCAAAGTTATATCTCAGTCAACCGACCAGGAGTTAAGAGGCAAGGCCGCTGAATACTGGTAGTTCGAGTCAAGTTCAAATCTCGGTAAGCGAACTGGCTGCATGAGAAGTTCCGTCCATAACGTGAATACAAGTCAGTTTCCCTTTGAAAAGAATTCAGTACTCTTCTGTTATCGCGGCCGGATTCAGGAACATATGTATATATGCATGTATGTATGAATGTATGTGTTCATGTATGCATGTATATATGTATGTGTGTGTCTGTTACATGTATGTGTTATAATGCTCTTCTGTTATCAGAACCGGATTTAGGAATGTATGTATATATGCATGTATGTATATATGCATGTATGTATGTATGTATGTATGTGTTCATGTATGCATATATATATATATATATATATGTGTGTGTGTGTGTCTGTTATATGTATGTGTTATAATAGTCTTCTGTTATCAGGACCGGATTCAGGAACATATGTATATATGAATGCATGTGTTCATGTATGCATGTATATATGTATGTGTGTCTGTTATATGTATGTGTTATAATAATCTTCTCTTATCAGGACCGGATTCAGGAACGTTTGTATATATGCATGTATGTATGAATGTATGCGTTCATGTATGCATGTATGTATGCATACGTACATATGTATTGTGCGTATACACACACATGTACACACATACATACACACATGCATACAAACATGCATTTCTGAATCCGCTCCCGATAACAGAAGAGTACGAAGAATTCGTATATCTAAAATAATAACTAAAAATACCCCACAGTATACATATCTTGATTTAACCTTGAATGAAAAGTGTAAAATGCTTAACATATATGAATAAAATCCCTAAAGAGTGAAAAAAACATTCTTTGATGGATAATCAAAGTAAAGCTCAATCATTTCTATGAACTTTTTGCCCAAAGATCCAGCAAAGTGTTACTGTTGCATTTTGCTCAGATACTGAAATGCGTGTGTTAGAATATGCATCATGTAAAGGCAAACTATCGAAAAAAATATCAGTGGCTGTTTTCTTCTTAATTGTAATGGCCGTAGTTATAAGTTTGGTACCCTTCGATAATTTTCGGCTGAAAAAAAAAAAAAACAATTTGCATTTTATTATTACAGATGGTTATTCTCCAGTCATAGTTTTATGCCACCGTCTCCTATTTCTCAAGATCGAAGATCTGTTAAAAAGTGTTATTTTGATGATGTATTTGCTACTTATAAAACTAAGAATTTAGGAAAAGCAACTTTAAATGCTTGTTAAGAGTCCTCTGTATTTTATGATGCAAATTACTAAATGTAGATTTCAGAAGAAGCTACTTTGAATAAATTAAGATTGGTAATTTGCAACAGTAATTATTTTAATCTCGTTTTCAAATTATCGTACATTGTAACAAAGACAAGTATATTCGGATCTTTCCCTTTGCATCGTCGACTGTAGTATGGCTGTTAATAGTATATAATTAAGAAATCAATATTTGTTAACAGAGTCTCTAATCTGCATAATATATAGATAATAATATAATTCTTAATAATTAATAATTGGCATTAAATCTAGGATTAAGTAATTATTATATGATCTCATCTTAGGGAAATAAAAATTTGTTTTAAAAAATCCCCATTTTTTTAATTAGTATGCACATATTTTCCTAATTATTCACCTTTTACAAAGTCGATAATTTTTTAAAATATTTTTACAGCATGGGAACACAGCACTTCATGAAGCGGCCTGGAAAGGTTTCAGTCGGACGCTAGAAATCTTATGCAAGCACAGAGCTAATGTGTATATTAAAAATAATGTAAGTAAACGTTTGCTTCTATAATACTAATTTACATTTATTTTTAAACTTTTTCAGGATAAAAAGAATTGCATGCTTTGAATTCGATAGCAAATGTGTTGGAGGACAAGTGAATTGATATAACATCTTTAGTGGCACAAGTCTTGCCTAAAATGAATCTCTCAGATTCTTTTTGGTATCGAGATTCAGCTGTTTGACAGTGTTCCTTGCAGTAAAATTGTACTCCATAGAATATCTGAACTAGTGAAAAAGACTAATTAATTTCAGCGTCCGGAGATTCCTGTATTCCGGGAGTATGCGAAACGTAATTCTGACTTTCTAATTTCATCTGTTAACATTCATATCAGCTGCATTCTGCTTACCAGCGATATGAAGGGATGTCATCGCTTTCAGACGTACTGCTGCTACATCACGAATCGTACTTACACTGATGCCATATTAGCAGTATATTTCATTCGTAAGCATCTTATACATGTGTTCATCTTTTTATGAATATTCTTTGGTTTCTCTAAGCTTTATTCTAAATCGAAAGATTCGTATGTCAGCAATTCCGTAAGGCTGCGTTCACACGGGAGCACCAAGGGCATAAGTGGTTTAAGCCGAACTGCGTTGCCAAAGCAACCAGTCTGTGCTACGTCACAAAATCTGGTTTAGGGCTCTTGGCGTAAGGTTCTAACTTTTCAACTTTATGCCTACTTGGGATAAGCGTCGACCAATCAGAACAAAGCTAAAACGAAACGGCAACAAACAGAGCGAACGCGGGAAATCAATCAAGCTGGAAAACAGCGCGGGAAAGCTGTAGACACATCCACGCATTCGCAAATTTAGCTTCTTTCATTGGTCACAGCTTAGACCCCGTCTCGCAGGGGTATGAACGGAACACCCGTATTTTAGAGATCCTTGAATTTCTCACCTCTCTTGCTTTGATCCCAAATGTTTCAAGAGGACTTCCGACCCGCCAGTATTTTAAATACCTGCATACCAGAGACACTATAAACTTACAAACATTCAAGCCTTCTACAAGATTTGAGCTCTGGTCCAACGATACGACCCTAACCAATATACCGGTCAGAGTGAATCTTTCATTCCTAGGCTCACTGAGGTTACTTGCCTTCTGTCACATCGAAACCTTCAGCCAACTGCTTATAACTCAATACCTTGAGTTCTTCAGCTTCATGTTTCTCCTTCATGACTTGTTGGATATGTTGCACAGTTTTTGATTCCAGCTTTATATCTTAGTCAGTGCCGGCGCTAGGCTTTTCGCCACCTTGGTGCAATCACTTGGATTCCTAGAATCTACCGCCCAGTAACTCGCTAAATTTTACAAATTTTGCCGCCTCTGCGGCTCCCCTGTTGCTCAAGCTCTGGCGCCGGCCCTGATCTTAGTGCAAGTGTCACATCATAAAGAAAATTGTTTTAAATTAAATTTTAAACCACAATTCCAAGTTACCGAAAATCTACAAGTCACGGTTAAATATGTATTAATTGTAACATAGCCAAATTTAATTAGATTTGTCATTTTTTTTATACAATTGTTACAGCATTGTATTCGATGAAAAAATAAGTATCTTTCATTAATGTAAATTCTAGAGTTTCCTTTTATTGGAATTGTTCAAGAATGTTAATGCTTTTATTGTTTGATTTCAGGGAGGATTTACGCCTTTACATCTCGCCTGCCAAAACGGACATAATCAGTGCTGCAGAGTTCTTCTTCTATCTGCGTGCAAGCCAGATGTTCGAAATAGTGTATGTTGATATGACTATATTTTAAATAAGTAATGATCTATATGTGGCAGCTGTTGGAAAATCTGTCATTTCTTCGCTTTAAAAATTATTTTTGAAATCATTACAAACATGCTGTGCTTTAGAAATGGGTTTGGAAATATTTTTTAAAGGATGATCTTTGTACATAAGCATTTGAATTCATCAATTGTCTTCCAACGATGGAAACAGAAGATAAAGATGCAAGATACAGAATGCCAGTTTTTTTAGGGTGAAACGAAAATCTGTTAAGCTGTATTTAATTTCATTCACTTAACTAATATCCATGCATTTCAATGATATCCATCGAGAAGATACCTCTTGGGAAAAAAAAAAAAAATTCGAAACTTTCTGGTTATCCGCTGCATCACGAAAAGTCGCCAACGGATTGGCGAAATAACGAAAAGTAATTGTTCGGCTATCTTTACGGCTCATAAATACTGTTATCATTAGAGATACTAATAAATGGAAGCATTTTATAATAATTAAGAATTTTGTGTGAAAAAAAAAATTTGTCCGGCTGATATTTGCATATTTGTAGTTGTTGGATATTGTTAAATTTTGATCAGTTGATCTCAATTTTATGAGAAAACACAAAAAAAAAAAAAAATAAAAAAAAAAAAAAAAAAAAAAAAGCCCTATACGATCAATATTTACATTTGGAAACTGCTCGGGAAAATAATGATCAAATATAAAGTTTGTAAATCCAGGTGTATTCAGTGCACTATAAGAATGTTTTGGTTATTTTCATGTACTCATATATATAACAAAATATGTCAAAAACACGGCAGTTCTATCAAATGTTAAAACCAAGAGTACGAGGAATCACTATCAAACAATTCTTTTCCTCTTTCTTGCAGAGATTGCTTTAAGACTCATTATGAGAGGTTCCTTAAAAGAGAGATTAGCTGACTAATTTCTGAAATGTCATTAATATGTCGAATAACACAGATAAACAATTCTGAAGCATCCGATTGAGCTTATCTAACAGACTCAGACGATATTTTCACTACTGAATTATTTTCAAAAAGGTTTCTCGTCCGTTACTTGAAATTCTCTTCGGCAAGTAATGAAACGGTTGTTTAATTCACATTTTAAAGAAAAAATAGCATAAATTCCTGTATTATTCAGCATGTGAGTCTTTTGGGTGAAAAGAACATTGTTCTTTCTTCGGAACTTACATATGCAGTAGTAATTTAGATGAGAAGGTTTAGATACTTGCCATTATGGCCAATTAAACACGTTTTTCTTTACTCTTAAGAAGTACAATCTTAAAATGAATTGCACATCATAACGATCGCAGTGAGTGAATCTTTTAGAAAAATTCCATTGGTACCGATAAAATTTTTAAATACGTTTGAAGCAGTAAGCGCTACCAAGTTGACAGGACATAAATACAATGAAAATGCGACGTATCTTAAAGGAAAGTTTTGGTTAGATTGAAAACGTTATGGCTCCCAAACGGGTTAGTTTCAAATTTATCGTAATTCGATAATATTTAAGCTTAAAAAATTATTATTAATTAAAACCTTAGATAAGGTATCTCTGTCATGAGCTTTATGTAAGAGTGATATGGTGGCTATTAATATGGCGTAGTTTAGAGAGGTTTATTATAAGCAGTTATTGTTTTTAGGGCAGAAAGGAGAAATAACCTAATTAAAATGGAGTTGTAAATTAGTTAGAATTTTTAATTACGTATTTTTTTTTCTATCTTAAAATTTTAAGGCTGCACCTAAATAAATGCACTGCATTCTGTATACACTATCTACGAATACTGACAATGAACGTATAATACCTCACGAGAAAGTTACTAATCTAATCAAAAATTTTAATTTTCTCTTTTTTCCAGCAGTATGGTGATTCGCCACTTCACACGGCTGCAAGGTACGGCCATGCAGGGGTCCTCAGGATATTAATCAGTGCATTTTGCAACGTAAATGAAACAAATAAGGTGAGTTGCAGCTGCAGAAGGAAGTATTTTTTAATATTGCTTTCAATGGCAGCGCTAATTTTATATCCGATCGTGAAATGTTATCATCATTTTGTATTTATTTTGTCATTTTTTGACAATATTTTGCATGACGTTTTGGTTTTATATCTGGTTGTAACGAAAGTTTTGCGCCAAAAAAACGCTCTTAATAAAGTTAGGAAAAATAAAAACATGAAAGCAGTACTTTTAGTGCGGATAGTAATCACCACCGAAATATATGATTTTTGTCACCGTTTTGGTAGTTTTTTAAAACCTTCGACCCAGAAACTTGGTGGCCGTGAGTTCAGAAACAGATCAACCTTATTTCGGACATCCTGTGCAGAATGGAAGATAGCACCAGCAAGATGTAGCGGCAGGTGTGAAAAAAGGTAGAAGTCCGAAGAAGGGATGTCGGGGTTATATGGTGGGTGTGGCAAACCCATTCGAGTCCGTACAAAGTCCGGCCAGTGAATGCACACACATTTGGTCTTGCATTATCTTGATGGAACATTACCTTTTTGCGCCGAACTCAGTTCGACGTTTTTCTCTGATAGCAGAGTCAACACGGACTAGCCTCTCGCTGTACACCTTACTGTCGAGGGTTTGACCTTTTTCCAGGTACTTTTTGTGGATAATACTACAGTAATCCCATCAGATACAAAGCATGATCTTTTTGTCATTCAGATTGCGCTTTGCGACACTGACGAGCTCACTGGGTGCAGACCAACTCTCTTTTTGGCCTGTGCTGTTGGAGTAAATCCACTTTTCAACCCAAGTGACGATCCGGTTCAGAATTTTGTTCTTGCATTGATATTCGAGCAGATTAGTGCAGGTTCGAACACGTCTGTTTTATCTGCTTGAGTCAGCTCATGCGGCACCCAGGGATTGAACTTGTACGTCAAGTTTATGCGATGCATAGCGCGACTAAATGGACATGGCATTAATGTCTTAACTCCTTAGCAAGCTCTCGAGTAGTTGCATACTGATCTTTTGCCACATGTTCTTGCAGGTGAGCCTCGTCAACATCAGTAGGTCGGCCAGAGCGCTCTGCTTCTTGAATGTCATAACCGTTGTTTTTGAACTTTTGGTAGCAAACCTTCACAGTGTCATGTGTTCCAACATTAGTACCTAAGGCTGTACTCAAGATTTAGTGACGTTCTGTAGTTGACTTTTTGCAACAGAACTGGAAGTAAATGATGGGTCTAATCTGGTAGCGTGATAGTTTCATTTCAGATACCTTGTACTTACTTATAACGATATTTTTTTACAATTTTCATAACACAAGTTTTCTAAAGGAAGTCTCTTTCTTTGAAATGCCAAAAATCGTTTCACAAAATGTGATAACACGCCAGTGCGAACTGTTTGCGCAGGCGATATTTGCGGTGGCGGGAAACTTTCGTTAAAAGTTGATAGTTTACGGAACAAAATAATGAATGTAAAGTATATTTTGCACCACAGGAATAGTTGTAATTGATGATGTTATTAATTCAGTCTCTTAAAAAATAAAGTTATGCGTAAGCCACAAGGTTATTCACGGGATCTGTGGCATTATTTGCTTTGATATCTTATAAATATGTTGTTTCAAGTATAAATTTTAAAGTACTAAAAGTATTATCGCATTTTTTTAAAAATTTAATCTCCTTTTCTTATAAAACGACACTTACTTCCAATATTATTAGGTTTTAATAAAACAGTACTTACAACTTTCAGTATTATTTAGTTTTAATCAAAATTTCTCCTTTAAATCAGAATTTCTGTATTTTTTATTACTAAGCAAAAAAAAAAAAAAGAAGAATATTCCCATAAAATTACCGCTATATGGGAGCTGACATCACTACTAAGCTACTATCAGATTAGCTGACAAAATTTCACAACAACGAATCGAATGTATTCCAGGAATTTTGTTCACGTAGCTTGTTGGTAGCTCAGACGCCAGTCAGAAGTCATTTATCGCTCGCAATGGCAGAAGAGAATTTTCGTCATCTTCTATCTCGTTTATAATTGGCTAAGTTAGTCTCGGAGTAAAATCTTGTGCATTGGAGTGTACCCTTGAAACTGGTTCCCTAACATAGTGCATTTCTGAGAAAAGTTGTCTATTTCATCTCTCATGCTCACTCTGAAAGTAGCTTTGCATTTAAAATATAGCATTAAACTTCGGACAATAATTGGCAATGCGTGTGTAAAATCTTTTTGCTTATCAGAAAGACAGAAATAAAAGTATGTAAGTTAACAACTTCTAGAAAGATAAAAATTATAGTTGGTAGATAAAATAAGGAGAACTGTACATGAATAAGTAATTAATTTAATAAATAAAGTTACACCCTGCTTGCCATTCAAAACAGTCGCGATTCGATACGGAATACATTCCTAGAGATTTTATGCATAAGATAAAAGCATCTTGTTTTATTCTTCCTTAATAGGCTTTTTCCATTTGCAAGGCTGTTAACTGGTTGGCTAGTTAATTATGGCAAAACATTTCAGGACATGTGTGGGAGACTTCATATGTATTTTTTCTTAAAGAAACTGACTTGCATGTATATTAAAAAAAGAAAAAAATCCCACGCAAGCAATCTCACGAATCTGGGATTTACTACCCAATGTATCGTTGTTTTAATTATTTGGCTATTAATGAAATAACGAGAGTGACGAAGACGACGAATAAGAGGTCCAAAAGGTGGTGCTTTAGAACTTCTCACAGTATCTAGATGATATTCAAGTTCGATGTCTGAAAATTGCAAGATTGTTATATTCTTCAGCTTCCTGTTCTATAAATCAAATTAAGATGGCACGGTAGATATACCGGAGCGTTATCCACTTGAACCTAGGGACAAGCCTACAAAAAAATTATACCATTGAATGAGCATAAACCTTATATCCAAGTACACACTGGCTGTAAAATAACTTTTCAAATCAACCGAAGGGCTGTAATTAACAACAGAAAAAGCAGCTGGAAACATCGAAGACCCAGATGCGTTTCACTTGCACCGTACCAAAATTTTGCTGTCGTAGGAAAAGCAGTAAATACTGATTCGTTAAAGAAATTTTCAAACTTCCGAACACTGAGTTTCCAGTTTCGATGCGTTCTGCAATACCTTGTGCTTTTTAAATCAATAGTCAGTGCATCCAATGATTTTTACTTTGTTATTTTATATTTGTATATCAATGGTACTCACGCCTATATTACATGAAGTAACAATGTCATTTAATCCTGAATCACTTCCAAATACGAGGTGAAAAGTGGAATATTAAAATATTTTTACAAAAAATGCATTGAACGAAAAATTACGTGATGATATTGAGCATGGTGGAAGGTTTTGGAGTCATAGTTGCAATAAATTCAGTAAATAGTGTTCAAATTTGAATTACAAACTGTTTTAGAGCTGCAGTCCAAGTTTCGGCAAGCTGTATTCCTATTGATATTATTACCAAAAAAAGAATGTAACCTCTTTTCAACTTTAAAAGAAAATAAACTACTGTTTTGTTTTGAAGAAGAACTCTGCTCTTAAAATATAGAACATTCAAACATTATACGCTCTGCGAAAGAAACTTCCTTTACTTAAGATAAAATATCACCAGTTTATTAATGGAATCAGCATCTGCATAGATAGTTCGAAAGTGGAAAATATTTCAGTCCTGCTTTCTATGCCTATTCAAGCTGTCGGGTAAGACTGTCACTTAATTTTTCAGCTTAACTCTTTGCGCTGCAATAATTTTAATGTACTTGATATCCAATGAAGATGGTAGTCAGCCACCTTTAAGACTATTTCTAAGTGTAGTCAAGTATAATAGTAGCTGAAGTATAATAGTCAAGTATAATAGTAGTAAAGAAGAGTTCAAACAGAAAATTCAGTTTTCACTGGACGAAGAATCGTATGATCGTTTTTGGAAGAAAAACTGACGGGTGTAAAAAAACCCACTATCGACTTGATTACGAAAACTTCGATTAAGGTAATGAAATAGAAATCGTTTGGGATGATCAATTAAAGAAGATACAAAAGTAAATTCTTTCCCCGTCCATATTTCGGGCAGCTATGTGAATCAAGCTTTTACTGATCACATATTTTCCGATGCATTATGGATCAGGAACGGATGAGGCTTGTCTTACCTGCGCGTCCAGTTTTCATAGAAGTGCCGTCATTTATCTGCGAGTTGGCCATTGTTCGCCACGATCAAAGGGTGTCCGGCACCGTTATGAAGTTCAGGTTTATACCATAAAGAACGCAGCCTTGCATCAAGATGCCTGAACATCTATGTGAAGATCTAAGTGAATAGCCGCCGGCATCGTTATGAAATCGTCGGGATACCGGGACGCGTATAAACGATGTAAATCACTAGAACAATTGCTTGAAATTTGCCAATAACAGTCCAGAAAAGCATCGCTATTTATTCTACTGAAAATGATGATATAATATTGCTGGAAGTTAGCATTCTGCTCCTCATATGTTACGAAGTATATCGGCAGAATATACTGCAAATCAGCTGGACGAAATGGCCTTAATTGTCGTATGACAGGATGCACAACAAACCGATTTACACTGAAGTGACACTGAATTAGGGATACCTACCTAGTAACGAGTTGGGCCTCTTCTGGCTTTGATAACGGCTGTCACACGACAAGGCATAAATTCAACAAGTTTCTGGAAACGTTCCACGGGAATGACTTGCCAAATATTGGTTAAAGCTGTCCATAATTCAGTAAGGTTCGTTGGTGTTGTGTGCCTTTCACGCCTTGTTTCAAAACATCCCAAAGATGATCGATAGGATTTAAGTCTGGGCTTCTAGGTGGCCAATTTATGACAGAAAAGTCAGAGGAATGCTCATCCAACCAGCCAGTAGCCAACCGGAACTTGCGAGGGGTACAATTGTCTTGCTGGAAAACTCCCTTACCGTGCGAATAACAGAACAGGTGGAGGTGATCACCCAGCAACTCTACGTACGAATTGCATGGAGGGAGGTTGGTACACGCACCAAAGATCCCAAACAGTGCCACGAAAAAACACCCAGACCATGATTGAGCCACTATGCAATTTTACAGTTCCAACCTGACATGCAGGATCCATGGCTTCATGAGCCTGATGCCATATTCTTAGCCTCCCGTCGGCGTTAAGTACTCAGAATCGAGACTCATCACTCCATGCTACTCGTTTCCAGTCCTCTACACTCCAGTCTCTGTGCTCGCCCAGGCAAGAAGTGCAACCCGATGGCGAGCATTGAGCAATAGCGAGCTCTTGTAAGTCGACGGCTCCCAAAATCCATACGATGAAGGGAGCGTTGCACAGTCCGTTTACTGACTGTACGATTGGCACCGTCATTCAACTGGGTGGTAATTTGAGCTAATGTTTGGCTTTGCTAGCTACGTACAATATGCCTGAGCCGTCTCTCACCTGTTAAGGCAAATTAGCCTTTGCAGTTTGCACGATCGCTAGTTTTTTGTCCACCATCCATGTAGTCTTGGTATACTCTTGACACTGTCGACCTTGGAAATCCTAGCTGTCCTGGGAAATTGAATGGCCCATGTGTCCCGCACCTATGATTTGTCCGCGATCGAAGGCGTCTAAATCAGGCAGTTTACCCATACTCGCAATTCCAACAACTAATTTTGAACAACCACAGTACGCGCTATATATGCAGTTACCACAGCGCCCTCACTTACGCATAAATGATGCGCAGTGCTACACAAGTTGCATAGCCATTGCTATCCCTAATTCAGTGGCACTTCAGTGTATTCAAAACATTCATTTATCCAAAGCAAATTCCTTAACGATTTCTTAGCAGGGTGTATATCAATATATTATAATATCTTCCTATACTGAAAATTTTACACGGTCAGGTCCATAATCGTTTTGAAAATCAGGAAGTGCAGACACTGTAATAAAAAACAGATAGTTATTACCTTCACTGACACCATAAAACTTGATGAGGCCAATTTATGATAGTCTGTCAGTGTTTTTTCGACAACTAGTGTTTTTTCGACGTCAAGAAGCTGAAGAAATGAGCAATACCCTCGCCGGGATTCGAACCATGGACCTCTCGAGTACGCAGAGAGCGTGCTGACTACTACACCACGAAGGCATGCCAGGAAGGCGGAAGAAATACCTTATATACTCCCTCTTTTAAAGGGCGACTGGGGATTATTGAACCCAGTCGCCAAATCCTGGTGGTGGAGAATCGTCATCCACCATCTTTTAGATTGAGCGCCGCTGTAGAGTCATTAGGTTATTTCGAAGCAGGAGAAGGGAAGAATGAGCAATGCCCTAGCCGGGTTTCGAACCAGAAACCTCTCGAATACGCGTCGAACGTGCTAACCACTACACCACGTAGCATGCCAAGAAAGCGGGAGAAATACCTTATAAACTGACTGCGTACGCTTTTTCTCAAATCACTTACACATGGAGTGTGTTCGTGACGACTTTATAAATTCCTTTCACGAACCTTCTTTACTAAGAATTTATTTCTTATTTAATTTATCATAGTTACATGCGTATAGAATAATGTATGTAGAATGAGTCTATACGCTGTATCTTACACTTTATCTATTAGAGTTAAGTGCGCGAATGCATTTATACAATAAATTGACAGTTTGTGATCACGTTGACAAAATGTGTTGCCGTTTGATTAAACATTTTGTCGTTTGACAAAATATTTCGCCATGACGTCCATTATACTACCTAGAGCAACAAGTATTCTGCAAGTAAACATGCGAATATTATGTACAATACGTAAAACATTTTTATTATTTTTTTAATACTAAAGTTAAAATAGTAGTGTCAAATTTTATGAATTAGTTTTGCTTCTTGGAAAAAAATAAAATTTTCTCAGGATTTAAATCTTCAGAAATCAAATTCAAGAACGGTGTCATAATTTGAAAAACTCATTTAAATACAAATATGCTTTCATTAGAATTTCGTATTTGAAATGGAGTTGTATGCATTTTCATAAATATTTTTATTTCTCATTATTCCGAATATGAATTATTAGTAATTTTGATTATTAACTAATTAATCAATTTGTTTTTCCTCTTTAGAACGGAGATACTGCTCTCCATATATCCGCAGCCATGGGAAGGAACAAGTTGACGAGGATTTTACTCGAAGCCGGATGTGATCAAAAGATTAAAAATAATGTAATTAGAAACTATTTCTTTTATTCTATGAGCTTTAAATGAGCAGAAGGGGGGGATAAACTTCCCTATATGAATTATAATGGTGAGAGCTGGAAACATGTAAGATACGGAAATTGAAGCTTTGGCTAAGTATGATTAATATAGGTCTAGGTAAGAATTATGTCAGATAAAAATAGTTATTTGTTATATATTTAAATCGTAAATGATGACTGATGCCACACTTGAATAAAAATAGTGATGATTACCATACTATGCAATTATCTTTCATACGACTGTAATTACCCGGCTTACTACCACAGAGATAATTTACGAGGGTATCTTCAGTGACGCTGTGAATGAGAAAATCGCTATAAAAGATGAGAAATCTAGTTATAAGAAAAGAGAAATATGACTAACACTTGCTCACCACTGTTCCAGTGAATAAGACACCCGAACACCGCCAGTTTGTTTTGGATTTGGCTCTTGGCAAACTGGTTGATTCTTTTCATAGGCGTAATTTAAATAGGGGTTAATTTCCACAGAAAGTTCTTCATAAAAGCATTCCTACTGTTCTTTGCAAATTTTTTTGCAAAATAACAGTAAAATATATTCAAAGTTCTTTTTCCCTCTTGATTTATAGAAATTCACGTAAATACAAGGTGTTTATAAAGTCCCGAATCCATTTTGATGTTTAATAACTCATAAAATAATGAAGCTATAAACAAACTTATGGCATTTATTGATGGAATAACTTATATATTTTCAAGTTTGAATACCTTATCGTCTGCGCGTGTGGTTAATTTCAGATAATTTCATTTTCCAGTCTACATTTCTGTACTTTTCTAAATATCGTCTGCTTATTAATTGCATTTTTCTCTCTTTTGTTTTTGGCAACTATTGCCTATTATTATAGGCCTAGGAGGATGGCCTTTGCAACAGATATGCTAAGGAGGATAGAAGATGCTGCTGAATTTCTGAAGCGCATAATGTTCTCCGAAAAAGCATCCTTTCATCTTTCTGGCATTGTTAATCGCTATAATGTGCGCGGGGATCTGAAAACCCCCATGAATACCGTAAGGCACAAAGGGATTCCCCAAAGGTTAATGCGTGGTGTGGACTAATGCACGACCGAGTCATTGGGCCTTTCGTTTTTACAGAAAAGACGGTCTCATCAGTCGTATACTTAGACATGTTGGGAAACTTCGTATTTCCACAACTAGAAGAGCTTCAGCCACATGTCTTTTTGCAACAAGATGGTGCACCACTTCATTGGGGTACCATCGTTCGTAGTTCTTTGAATGACCATTTTACAGGAAGATGGACTGAGCGAGGAGGTCCAATTCGTTGGCCACCCAGATCACCTGATATAACGCCGCTGGACCTTTCCCTTTGGGGATTTGTAAAGGGCAACGTTTACAGGAGGAGAGTGTCGAACATTGATGACCTAAAAGCCAGAATTACAACTGCAATAGCCTCTGTGGATGCCGACACGCTTGCCGGTACCTGGCGTAAAATTGAATATCGACTTGATATTCTTCGTGCGACGAAGGGGGCACACGTGGAAGTTCATTGACAAGGATCATGAAACTTTTTGAGTCTATCTAACCATTTATGTTATTAATTTTGATCTATATTTATTATTTTATGAATTATTAAACATCAAAATGGGTCCGGGACTTTATAAACAATCTGTAGATTATTTTTCTTGGAATATCATATTTTTCGGTATTATTATAATATTTTACATTAACCTTCTCTCGCTCTTTAATTATTATTGCTCTTTAATATATTATTGTATTGAAGAACTGCTGCAAAAAACTACTGTAAACTGGCGTTGCGGATAAACAAAAATGTCGCTTTCTAGTTATCCGTCCCCCAGCATGTAGTAGTGTCACGTTTTTAGCATATTTTTTAGTATGTTTACTACAATAGCGAACCTACGCAAGCATAACAATCTATGTGTTTAAGAGCACTTGGCATATTTAACCATCATTAAAGTATTCACTATGTATAAAAATGTCGGCCATTTAAAGTTTTAATTTTCTAATTAAATTTCTTATTTTATATAAATAGCCCCTTTTTATTATTTATGAATAGAACAGTATCTATGACTTGTGAAGGTAGTTAAAGTAAATGTTTTTCACAAAGTCACAAATGCGTTGTTGACTTTTCAAGGGAAGGGAGGACACTGCATGAAATTAGGTGTTATGTTAATGCTTGTGTTTATGTTTAGGAAGATGCAAGTAATAAATTGTTGAAAATATTAATTCCCTTTGACTTAATGACTCCTTAATTAAAATTAAAAATATGAAAATTTTGAAATACTATTGTTTATACAATTTCATAGCTTTCCAATTATATATTATCATATTATTTATCTTTTTAGTAAAAACCCCTTTTTCTCATTATCTACGCAATAAAACTTGATCAAAGTGATACCATGAGAACAATATTTCCATTGGTCACTAACAAATATTAATTATTCGCATAAGAGCATCGTATTGTGTAATAATTAAAGATTGAAATTTAAATACAATAGTGTTAAAAATAAATTATAATACCTTCAATTTATTTTATGTTTCTATCAAGCAAACTGATGACATAAAATAATAATCTTATAAATTAAATGTTGATGAATATGCATTAGAAATAATAGCAAGGACATTAATAATATACTTATGAGCAGACAGTTCGCTATAGAGTTGGGTTGAGGTCGTCTTGCAATCCAGCATATACTAAATCCATGAATCAGCTGTTTATATAATGTAAGCATTTACGATTGCTCATCATATTAAAGCATCAGCATCTTTGCACGATTTTATAATTTTATTACTCCATGAAACAGAAGGTTCATGTGCAGCTGCATGTAAATTTTTTCCTATGGTATTATTCAGAGAAAAGAAACGAAAATTTTCGCTCATCAGTGCCTCTCGTACATACGTTCAGAAGAAACAAAATTCTAGGAGTTCCGCCTAAACGTCAGTATGCAAAGGCGTTCCCAAGCGTAGAAGGAATGATGTCATCGCAAAATATATCCAGTAAGGAAAGGACGGATTTTTCCTTATACGCGCGGCGCGGTACGGAATGCTTATATGCTTCCGGCTCATTCTGCTATCGATAGCCTATTGTAGGCAAGTACTCAAGGCTTGATCTTAGCAAAAAGCGTCTCATTTATCTTTCAACAGTCAGATCGATTATGACCTACGCATCCCCTGCCTGGGCTGCTGCCTCAGATAATGACATCCAAAAACTACAAGTAGTACAAAATCGGTTTTTGAGCATTCGTGTTGCCATTGCTCGCTCTGAAATCGTTGAGTTTGTTAATCAGAAATTCGTTACAGTTTTACAAAATATGAAACAGATAATAAAACAGATTCGAAATTCAAATTTCGGGTTTCCAGGTGCCCATATTCGAGTGGAGGACTACGTTATTCAAATTCGATATCTCTAGATACCGTTGTTTTTTCACAATGCGAGAAACATACATACATTCATGCAGATTCTTCATCATTTAATTTCTTTAAATATAATGCAGGCTCTAATATTTCGTGGCAACAATTGAAAAAGTGAAACATTGTTTTATAGTGGATAACGCAAAATGGCAAAACGAAATTAATAGCCATTCTAGGCAAATTGCCTCTTTTTTGCTAAAAATAAAACTTTATGAACTTTAGAAAATCTGCAGTTTTAATTTTTTTTACAATATCTGCACATTTTAATACATAACCTTATAGTAAATATTATACACATTAATGGACTCTGACTTTGTTGCAAGAAACCATATTTGAAAACTAAGTCACATAGTAAGATTTGAGTAATTTTATATGGAAACAGTTATGAAATTTCACGAGTATTTCACCGTCAAGAAATCAGAGAAGTATTCATTCTGTGCTTAAACGCATAGGTATTAATTAAGCGCTTAAGTGTTATTAGGAAGATATGGCATACTGCGCATCTTGAAACCATAAGTGAGCAACAGTAGTAGATAACAAAAATTCTATCTTCTTAAATCGTTTCTGGAATATTTATCGGAATAATCTTACATCGATATAATATCGATTTAATCTTATATCTTGCATCGATAAATATGCCACTCAGGCGATATAGTGGTTAGGGGAGCGTACTGCGGTGCCGAAGAGCCCGGGTTCAAATCCCGGAGAAGGCATCGATGTTTGTATAGTATCTTTGTGGCATGGAGGCGCTATGGTGAGCTGAAAGTCCTCTCGAGAGGTTGCTGGTAATGGAAGAGTGGTGGGAGACCCTCGGACCTTGACGGCGGAACTAAGCGAAGTCGTACTGTTACCTGTAGGGTGCTCAAAGCCCCTTGCCAACGTCAGGCGCAGTTTTCCTCTCCTTGCTTCAATAAATTGCGTGGGCTTGTTCTGATGTTACTGTCAGACAAGTGACATAAGTCATAACACACAACACATCGATAAATATTCTCGCCTTTGTCGACGTTAAAGCCACACCGAGGATGAAACGAAAGAGTTACTTCCCTTAAGTAAAAAAAAAAAAAAGAAGTAAGACTAAAATATTGAAATGAAAGTGGTATAAAATTATTTAGGGGATACAGTTTTAAGAAATACCGCAGGCGTTAACATTTTTTACCACAGCTCCTCCCCGACAGTATTTTCATCTGACTTGCATTCATTTTCCTAAACACTTCATCCGTATTTATGGTATATTATCTTAATATTTCTTCTCTGTCATGCATCTAGTGAATCCCCCCCCCCACAAGTGATGGAGAGATTCATTTCGCAAAGACATAGCTGCCAATATAATTCAAATAATTATGGTGACTATTAATAAAACAGAAGCCTAAATAAATGTTAACCATAAAAAAGAAATTACGAAACGGTTGGTTGATTGGTTAATTAATTATCACAAAGCGCTTGAAGGCGACTGTCATTAAGAAACGATACTGATAGATACATCATATACTTTGCTGCGGGACATCATATTTTGTGTTTGCCGGATTGGTGAAAACATGGAATGCAATCCTTCGGGCGTGGTTGAGTTTGATACAAAGCTGAAGCGTTGAAAACTTGCGACAGATTTATGGCTACTGGTTCACCCTTTGCAGATGAACTGTAAAAGTGGGTGGCCGACGGATTCGACGTGTCGAGAATGGCGACTTCATGATTAAAGGTTGAAGTTCTTCAGAGTCTTTGAAGAATCATTTATTTTGCAGCAAAGATGGCAGTATTCACATGCAGTAGAACTGTGACCCTAATAGCAATATTTTCCATAAACTTTTGACAAGCTTGGCTTCATACAGCAGCTTGAAGCTCCAAAGAACACGAGTCACGTTTTTCTGTTATATAATGTCTGTTTATAGTTAGTCAACAAAGATTGAAGGTTCATTAAATTTTTGAACACCAATTTGCACAACAAAAGCAATTCTGAATCAACGTTATTATACTGATCAAGCTGAGTCAAGATTACATCCAAAGTTAGGTTAAAAAGATAAATTAATAATAATACAGTAGAAGTCGAAAAATCCGCAATGCTTGGGACCAGAGGTTGTGTGGATTTTAAGATTTTGCGGATTTCTGGACAGAAAAGCCAAATCATAATATTCAGGCTAAAAGTGCAAAATAAATAAGGCATATTAGATACATTTACTTAAATTATTATGTACAATAATATACATTATTACATTATTTTATTACATGCATTAAATTATTATATATATTTATATATATTATATTATACATTTATATTAGTGATTGCAGGAATATTTTAAAGCATTAAAGACATATACAACAGAGACGTTTTACACGTAATAAGAGATACTAATAAAGCATAAAATATTTCATTTTTTTTTTACTTGTTTCAAACATTTTTCTGATAAAGGTTTGTTTTAAAACTTTAGGTGCTTCAGAGTAAGTTTTTTTTTGTAAATTCTACAGGGTCTTAATCTCTTGCTCTGTGACACAGCTCTGTTGTTCTAAATATTTTAGGTATTTTTCACTATGTTCCAAACCCTCATTAAAAGATATTTTCTCACTCCTATCAAATTCATTATCTGTATCGGTGTCAGAATCGTTTTCTTACTGTGGCGAGTTCAAAACAGAGCCAATGATTTCAACATCGGTTATCTGATATGCCAGTGTTAGCTCATCTGAACACATCATCCATACTGAAAACCTCTTCTGGGCTAAGACCTTTTTTCTGCCACTAACACAGAATCATTATTATTCAATATTTATGCGTCATTATTGGATAAATATTTTTTCTTCGGTATTTCATTCTCCATTTTGCGTTTTCTGGAACCTATAAATTCAATGTTTATATTTTAAGAATCAGTGCGGATTTCAGGAGTTGGCGGATTTCAGGTCGGCGGATTTTTGGTATTTGACTGTAATAATAATAATAATAATAATAATAAATAAAGACTTCATCAGATTATATCGTGATATCACTAATAGCGTGAAAAAATAATGGTTTTCTATTTCACGTGACATTCCGATGTTCAGTGCATGTTCTGTATAATGGCACTTTTGGTTTGGGACACAAATCTCACGGTTACGTTCTTTAAATGTTTTAAAAATCACTTTCACGCTTTATTTTTTATGTATTTTAAATATGCTTCTCGTAAAAGAAACTGAGGTATTTGCTTTATTTGCAGGTTTTAATTCCTAAAATTAGAAATTCCGGTTCTCTAAAGAAGGCCGTCAAGAAAGAGTAACAACAACAACAAAAAAAAAAAAATAAGATT